>PQWD01002528.1:59463-273828 GCA_019425675.1 Leucinodes orbonalis | reverse complement strand
CAACCTTCGAATCTCTTCGCAGGCGTGCATGAAGGTTTCCTCACGATGTTTTCCTTCACCGTAAGAGCTTCGGATAACGTACATATATTTTTGAAAATTCGAAAAATACATTGGTACGTGTCGGGATTGAACCTCAGCCCTCCCGGTAGGAAGGCGACAGTCCACACCACTGAGCCACCGACGCTCTCATTTAATTCAAAATCGCTAACAGAAATTTTGTGTCTTAATTTCTCAAGTACTTCTTGGTATGGTTTTTGATTGGTTTACATCATGAGGCAATTCATTCTACTTAAAAATACATTTCAAACCATAACGGTGAAGGTATACATCGTTCAACAAACAAATTCAAAGGTGTGCGTGTAGTCGGCTATCGCGCGGCGACACTAAGGCTTTAGGTTTACCCTTTACGAGTAGGCTTGTGCCTCCTGAGTTAGAGTGAAGAGGTTTAATGAGCTTGATGTAAACCATAAACATTAAAATTGTACTGGAAACCAAATTAACAGCTGGATTTTATCATGGAATTGACGCCCTGGACTTTATTTAATATGAGACTGACAATGAAAGACGCTTACCTAGATGCCTATTCAACCTAACTTTTCCGGGTATAATCGCTGTACCTACCGCCCTGGTTTCAAAGTATGAAATTAATTCCTTTTGTTGAGAATACTACACGATGAAATGTTGTTGGAACGAACTTGGTTGGAATACGAAAAAATTTATAAGAGAACAATTAAAAGTATAATTTTTCAATAATGATTACACGTATGGTACTTAATTATCCATCCGAATTCTTCGTATTTGTAGTAATTATCATATCATACCATATCAGTAAGGAATTGAGCGTATTTTGAAAAATGTTAATCATTCTTGAACAATTTTGAAATGTATCCCTAATTTGAAGTAGGCGCCTCTCCACTTTCACACTGGGATTAAAAATATACAAATTATGTGGGTTTTAGGTAGTAACACGTATTTTGTGCTACCAAATTGTCCTTGTATTACTATAGTATCACCAATTTCCAGGCGGCTCATTCATTTGCATAAAACATTTTATTAAAAGGTTAATCAAAATAGCCCAAATACGACCAACTCGTGGTTTTAATCAAATTGCAACTCTTACGTAAGCCAGAGTGCAGCCAGCGTAATCCACGTTCCACGCACTGCAATCCTTTTAATGAACTACCTTTCATGCACCGAATGTTATTTGATAACGTATTTATAAGTAGATAAGAGTATGTCGGTATAACTTGTCTAAGCTGAAATCAATCGCGCATTTAACATAGGTTGTTTTGTATAGCTTTTACACGTTCACTGAGCAAATGAAGCGTCGGTGGTTCATTGGTGTGGACTGTTGCCTTCCGATCTGTAGGGCGCAGGTTCAAATCCCGCCACGTACCAATGTCTTTTCGAATTTTTGAAGTTACATATACGTTTATCCAACGCTCTTGAAGGAAAACCTCATGAGAAAATCTGCGCAGAGATTCAAACTGGGCCTGCGTGGACGACTAAAGCCTATACATCCTGTACGGGTAATTCCCCTCGGTAATAAGCTGATGGATACATGAGCAATTGGCAAGCGTAAACCTTTAAACTTTACGCAAAGAACCAAAAAGAGTCACAGAGTGGGTCAGGAACTTCGGCTAAGAGCGTTTCAGAGAGAGGAATAAGAAACACCTAAATGTTTGGGAAGATAGCATAGTGTCCTTTTTTTGGACTAGGTATGCTTGTATGGTAGGCTTCAACTTGGTTTGGTTAGGTTGGATTGCTAAAACATAGCCTTTGATTAGCCGAGTGTCAGCTAATTTTCGAACCAAATAATAAAATCGCTTCCCTAAACCGCGTTAAGCCGCGCGGAATAACGTTACTTTATTTTTCAAAAACCAAAAGTTTGTCTTTATTAAAAGTAGCCTAAGTTTTTCTTATAAAATTCATTATATGCTAATATAAGCAGCGCCGGATCTTCAATTTTTTTTGGGTGGGGCAAAAATTTAGAAATGCCGCCCCCGCCCTCTTTTATTTATTTTTACCTTTATCATCCTATATTATTTCACTAATTTATATAATAGGTCCTCAAATTGATTGACATTTGGACAAAGCTGCAACTTTTTACGCAGCTGTGATCAGTTTCAGAGATATTACATCTCCTTGTCTTACTCCTCGGTGCCAATGATAAGCCAATGGTAAGCTCTTCATGTACTCGGCCTGACATAGTAGCGCTCTCGTACAAACATCTCAACAATTCGATATAGCAGTAGTCAAGTCAGGCACCGTTGGAGGGAATGAAACACAGCCCAAGTCTCGATCGAATCGAAGGCTTTCTCATAGTCCACAAACGCCAAACATAATGGTCAGTTATACTCTCCGCTCTTCTGTATAACCTGCCACAGCGTATGTAATATGTAGTCTATGGTGCTGAAGCCTTTGAGGAACCCGGCTTGTTCGGAGGGCTGGAAATCGTCAAACATATGCGCGAGACGGATCATAATGACTCTGGAGAATAACTTGAAGATGTGGCACAATATCGTAATGGGTCGTTAATNTGACGATTTCCAGCCCTCCGAACAAGCCGGGTTCCTCAAAGGCTTCAGCACCATAGACTACATATTACATACGCTGTGGCAGGTTATACAGAAGAGCGGAGAGTATAACTGACCATTATGTTTGGCGTTTGTGGACTATGAGAAAGCCTTCGATTCGATCGAGACTTGGGCTGTGTTTCATTCCCTCCAACGGTGCCTGACTTGACTACTGCTATATCGAATTGTTGAGATGTTTGTACGAGAGCGCTACTATGTCAGGCCGAGTACATGAAGAGCTTACCATTGGCTTATCATTGGCACCGAGGAGTAAGACAAGGAGATGTAATATCTCTGAAACTGATCACAGCTGCGTAAAAAGTTGCAGCTTTGTCCAAATGTCAATCAATTTGAGGACCTATTATATAAATTAGTGAAATAATATAGGATGATAAAGGTAAAAATAAATAAAAGAGGGCGGGGGCGGCATTTCTAAATTTTTGCCCCACCCAAAAAAAATTGAAGATCCGGCGCTTGCCCTCCTGCGCCATACCTGATCCGCCCTGATTGTGTGGCCGAAACAGAGCAGACAGGTTATTCCATTCATTTCCAGTACGCCTAATGAAAGAAGACGCGAAACGCTTAGCCCGAATCTCGTACAGGGTATACTTTAGTTCCGGGATATCCTTAGACAAATGTCGGATTATCTTAACTCTCGGTTCTTCGACTAAACTTGAAGCTGGTATCTGTGTAGCGGAATATAACTCGCTGTAAAATCTCTGGTTTGGTAGAGAACAATGATATTCTGTGTACAAAGTAGATACGGCATCCGTGCCTCAAAACGAACCGCCGAATAGGAGTATAGTTTGTACTCTTTGTTTAGGTAAAGTCTGTTCGAAATTCGAAATATGTGTTATGTGTGCTGTCACTGCATTCGGAACACTTTTTTCTACTGTTTTGAGCATATCACGAATCCATACATTTTTACATCATTGGTTGAGAATACAAATCCGCCGTTGATTTTGAGACTAGTCAGCTGGCTTTGTTCAACAGAGATGTTCAGGTTAAATACTTATTTACTTCGTAACCTAAGTTATTTAACGTAAGATTATAGAATTTTCTAGATTTCACGTTTTCCTTATCTACTAGCCTTTACTAGCGACCTTTTGAAAGTCGCCAGTCCATCGGGCTGAGTGACGTTATGCGCTAAGATTTATAAGACGCAGTCTAAACTTAAGACGTAGTATTTTATTTTTCAGACAGTAAAAGCATTATAAGATATATCCGTAAACGCGTATTTAAAAAAAAAATAATTTGTTCAAAATAGAGGTGCTAATGCCAGTTATGTATTAAAAAAAATCTAATTTGGTAAATAAATAATCAACAAGTGATTGGCAAGTCAATGTTCGTGAGCTTACTAAATGATTTAAATTTAAAGCTTTAAAGAATTACAATCATATTTTTATTGCCATATTATAAAAGCTTGTTGATAATAAATGATTGAACAAATAATATTAAATAATAAAAAAAACCTGTCTAATATTGTCATTGTCTTATCCTTTTTGTAAATTAAGAATACGAAAAAGTACAACATTTTGACAAGAAATATAGGTACAAATAAAAAAAAAACTCTTACCTCGTTGAAATCAATCCAGAACACTAAATAAACGTTTTTCTTACAGGAACACGTACATAGTTATCAAACGAGTAGGTATATTGACACTAATATGACTCAGGGTTTACAAAATACGCGTTAAATCCAATTTCACAATATAGTAGAGTAAAAAATACACTGAGAGTAGAAAACGTAATAAAAAATAGAGCTTTCAAGTGTTTGTTTCTATTTAAACATAAATTTCCGTGTAAAAATGTCTCGCCTCGTACTGTGCGCTGCACTGCTTGGGATGTTTTCAGTGTACTAACAGCAACTGGTATTTCAGGCTGCTACTGAAAATATCACGTTTCAGTCACTTGATATTATCACTTTAGTGGTTAATAAGAATACAAATTGTTTTGCCACGAGAATGAATGCTATTCCGTAACAGTGAAATTTATAATGTGCTTTATAATAGACAAATGATAGCTACAACGAAAAACCTTTAAATATATTTAAGACTTTACATTTTAAACCAAGGGTGACTACTAAAGATCGGTAGGTAAGTACAATACGATGATTAAGGAGAGTCTTCGTTCAATAATAGCACGACACAATAAAGCTTCAAATATAAAAATAGTACTTATTTAATTAAATTTCAAACCTATATTGGGTTTCTATAAGATATATTATTATTATTAACAAATATTGTACGAAAAAAAAAACTTCCAAAAGAATAATTTTTCTTAGTTTCATTTTATGCTATGAAATAAGCATAACTTATACAAAGGTAACACATTTGCGGACAGACACAATAGATGTATGTTTTATTAATGTCATGTCTGCACGCGTTTACAGTTACGAGAAATTATTTAGAGATTCACCGTAATGACAACTATACAAATCTAATATTTTTTCACCTGTCACGTGATATTTCACTCCACACCAAAGTAGCAGTTTCAGCGTATCATCTGTAAAAACACTCCGCCATTTTGGAACTTCGCAGTGCGCCGCACTCTGTTTATAATCCATTTAACTTCGATTCCATTGCATCCTACTTTTGGGGCTTTACATTGGATTGAGAGTCTTATATATATTCGAATAAAGTGCATTTAGCTAAAATCTTAAATAAATAAGGCTAAGCGTAGACTGACGATTATATTTGGATTTTTGGCAATAGTAACTTCGTTAAAAGAAAGCTCAGCTCTACATTAAATAGATTTATTTGAGATTTGTCTTCCTCAGTGGTCTAATGGGCATAGCGTTTCTTAAGATCGTGACACGTCGTAAGTTCGAATCCCGCGGGAAAACGGCTTACCAAAGTCTTTACCCTGCAGCGGGCCGTTATAGGCTGATGATGATGATCATAAGTCTTAACATGGCCTCGCTCTCTGAGAAGGCCTGTAAACTGCAGTGGGACTAGGCTATATAGTATATGTGGGAAGTCACGAAGAACAGCGTCATGGTATCTTTATCACTTTGGCACATAACTGAATGTTACGTTTTCTATGTCCTTTAGGTTTTTAAATTTTAGAAAATTCTTGTATTCTGCTACAGTACGTATCTAATAAACTTTTCTTCCTTTAAATGATTGGATTTTGCTATCTAAGTATGCGAAGTTTACATTATAAAGCTGAATATATTTTATATTAAGCTGTTTGTTTGTTTGAACGCGTAAATCTCAGGGATTACTTGTCCGTTTTGAAAAAATATTTACTGAGATCTTCCGGTGCGTGCGCTGCGTACGGTTACGAAGTTTCACAAAAGGGGTGTCTGAGAGTATTGTTTCACTATTTGTTTATTCAATTAGATACCATATTCATTACGAGTATTTAATTTAAAACAATTTGCCCTTAACATAATTCGATTTAACTGATTATCTTAGGAGATATCGCAGTTTTAAGTCACCGTTATAAACGAAGTACCTGCTAGCGGGTTAAAGTTAGCGTTCGCCCAAAGTAACTATTCCACGCGGACAAAGTCGCACGCAAAAGCTAGTGAATAATAAATATCTCCACATCGCCAATTTCAGCAGACCTTGTTTAGTACAAGCATTAAACAATGGATACCTAAACATACTTTGTAAATATTATACAAAGAAACACCCAAACCAATACAAACAGACATGTTCATACACACAAAATGTTTGTACTGCCCGGGGATCGAACCCGGTACCCTTGTTGTAAAATCCAACTTCTCAACCATTACACTAAAATGGCTCCTCAAATACTACATAACTATTTTTAATCCTTAAAAAGAAAAGTCTACTTAGTTCTCGGGAAGCCTTAGAAGAGAAGACACATTTAACATCTCCATACGATCTGCTAAGCTGAATTAGAACATAAAACAATGGTGTTAAGTTCCAATATAGAGTAGATAAGTCTTAGTGCAATGATCTATGGATTTATGCACTACCCACGTATGCATTCGCAAATATATTTAAATTTTTACTAGCTAGACAACCTTCCATCTTAGTTATGAGCAGAAATATTTTACAATAGAAAAATACAATACAACAGTCCCCCCCTCCCACTACTCCCCCCTTGAGTGACGTACCCGGCTTAAGGACAACACGTTCGGCAGATAACTGGGAGCCAGTGGCGAAGAAAGAGCTTAATTGTGGGCAAGAAACATTTTGCGAGACCTCCTGATGGTCATCTAAGAGAATGGATTATTGCGAGAAATAAAAATCGTACGCAATTCAAACTTCTCCTTGTAAATATGTAAAATAACGAATGCGTTAGTAAGGTATTGGCAATGATATTCTGTATATATAAAGGTAGATACGCCACCCGTGCCTCAAAAACGAACCGCCAAAGAGAATACAGTTGTAAGCTCTTTGTTAAAGTTAATGAGCGTACTCATTCGAAATATGTGTATGTGTGCTGTCACTGCATTCGGAACACTTTTTTCGGTTGTTTTATGAGCATATAACGAATCTATACTTTTTACATCATTGGCAAATAATTACTATTTATTGCTAGACTAGATGACTAAGGTATGTATTTGCATTTGCGGGCCTTCGAGGCACGAGGCCCCTTGGACCACGAGGCCATAGGCGGTCGCCCAAGCCTTCCCCCTGTTAGGGTCCTACCTAGGGACGTTAAATAAAAGATATAGTGGACTGTAAATTTAGGTTTACTCGTGATCGGTGTGTACGCGGTGTGAGGCCGAAGTGTCGTAGTGGCGGGGACCCTGGTTGGTAGTCAGTTCGAAAAAAGAAACGATCGATCTCTCCCGAAGCCGTTCGCGCTCCATCATTCCACCTCGTGGAGCAAGCACTACCTAGATTTAAAGAAACCTAGACTTAACTTTTAAAAATACCGCTATCTTCAACACTACCAAAGCCGACCCCGTTGAGCTTTCTGTACCCACAGGTATTGCGCCCCCAAGTATCCGTAGATATGCCCCTTGCCATACATCCGCAAAACCGAGAGACTGAAGAAGAAGTTTTGGCGTGGGATAGTTTTTACTTCACCGAATCCCTTTCTCCTCATTAATTAAAGGCTTCCCCACAGATTTCAATTGTATTGAGACGTCTGTGGGCTTCCCCCTAGCGATGAATTGTCTTGGCCGACCTGGAAGTCTTGAAATAGGCTTCGGACTTTGACAGGTCGGAGTAGGGACAATTTAGTCAGATGGGTGTTTTCGGGTGGTCTTGATTTAAATTGACTTTGTGAGTGCCCTACTTAAATGACAGCTACTGACAATGCTGTCACCATGACTGGCTTTTGGGCTACTAAGGTTTGATTGTGTTTTTGCTATTGATACGCTAAGAAGAAAAACTTTACCACTTTGTGTTTCATACAGAAGGGAGAAGGCCCAAATACCAGTAGTGGTCATTAAAATGTATAATAGAGATATAGCTAATCAGGTCAGGTCAGGTCCAAAAAACATAAAGTTTGAGTGTTATGTCTTAGGCACAGATTTCCCAATACAGGAGATGGGCAAGCCGCGTTTTTAAGTGCGACAAATGTAAGCTCAACGAGCATACACTGGCTGCCAGTTTACGCTCTGTGAGACGAGTCAAGACGCACGAATATTAGAAGAAATTACCGTTTTTCCCAAAATGCCATCCTGCAATTGTAACATTGCCATCATCGCAATGAATCAGTAAATTTACCAAGAAATATAATTACTTTTCACAGGTAAGAAGCCGAAAAGAAATTGCGACACTGGGACTGCCTATAAACTTGGCGGCTTGTCCAGTCTAAGTGTATATTCGGATTCTGTGGTCTTAGGTATTTATAATCACGACTTCTTCCTCCTACGAGTATATATCTTTAGAATTAATATCAATACCTTTTAAATATATACAATTTAAGTTAGAATACTAAAAATGTCAAATCAAATGAAGCTACCTCAACTGTTGTTATTTTAAAAGCTGACTAGAAGGGCACACAACGACTCATATGGTATTACGGTTGAGACGTCGGCTGCCACACCAAGGTCCGGGTTCGATCCCGGGCAGTACAAATTTGTGTGCATGAACATGTCTGTTTTATTGGTCTGGGTGTTTTCTATGTACAATATGTATGTATTTAAAAATGTATAAGTATGTTTACCCGTTGTTTATACCCATAAACAAGCTTCACGCCTAACTTGGTGCTAGATGCGCTGTGTGAATGTCAGTGACATTTATATTTATTAATTTATTAAAATTGAGAAACTTAAATAAAACTACAAAATCGGATAATGATTTTATGCTATTTTATAATTTAACCTTAAATTTGAATCTGTATTACTTATATTAAGCGTGATTGACAGACGAAGGGTCCTTAAAAAGTTTTCACCCAGCCTAAAACGCATTTTAAGAACCCTTAAGTTCAGTCAAATAGTAACAGGAGAATCTAATTTACATTATGTAGCCAGTATAGAATTTCAAACACTACTTTAAAAAAAGGAAAAACTTGCCTATTATATCAGGGTTAGAATGCTTTCTGAAGTACAAGTTTTAGTTCAAATTTAGATTAATTAATTAACTCGCTATTTGTCACTTTTTTTGACTAGCTTCTTTAATTTCCTTTGACTTAAGTTAAATGAAATAAAATTGATATAAACGTAACATACACTGGATAAAAGCAAAAAGTCTATAACAGAATTAAAATAACTTTTTCATTGGGTAATAGAATATTAACCAGTTTAACTTTCTCAACAGGCCAAACTACTGAAGCGCTTTTTTCAAAGCATCAAAATTCATATTTTTAATTTTAGTATTTTAATTGTATTTTTGTATATTTTTTGACGTTCATAAGTGCTTTTTGTAAGCGTTATTTGAAATACATGGATTTGACTTTGACTTTGACCAGTGATATTAAATAGATAAAACGAAAAGAATCATTATAATTATCACGATTATAAATTACTCAAGTTTACCAGACAGATTAAACACTACAGTTAAATTTTAAGAGTAAACAGAATGTTTTTATTATAGAACTAAGCATGCTTTTAATAACGCCCTCTATTATCAATTAATAAAACATTTCAAATTAAAAAGTAACCGTTATATTAATTTACTAGAATTGCAGTCACCGCAACTGTGTTGAATTGCATTTAGATAACAATGAACCTGACGGAAAAGTAATTAATAACAACGTTCGTCATTTATTTCTGGATTAACGTTTCTTCCTGTTTACTTATAGCGGAAGGTTTTGAAAAGCGCCTCTTCGTTTGGCGAGTTGTCCATGAAGGGTGTTTCCCGGAAGATCACCGATGCATCGGCTATATGCATCCGACGCTTTCCATATCTGTAATAGAAAGACAACATATGTTTAATATTTGCAAAAACAACTACAATCAAATAACTTTATGAAAACAGATCATTTGCCAGCCTCGGAATATCTTTAATTTTAATCCTTTAACACTAGGGAAGGAAAACTACATATTTTTTGATTTCATCATCATCATTACAGCCTAATAAGCCCACTACCGAACGAAGGCCTCCGCTATCTATATATCTGCTACACGCCGCCATTACCTATTCATCGGTCCATCTGGATCTGGTTGCAGGTCTTTTTTTACAATTAAAGTTTCGCGTTTGACGCCGCCTAGCCTGATGTTAAGCACAGACGATGCGCCGGTAAGTGTGCTCCATCCTAGGAGCACACTTACCTAGATAAAACATATACACTCTTGATTAAAGGATCCCCTATACTTTTTGGGAAACACAAACTCCGGCAGCGAGTTCCACAGCAATGCGAATAAAAAACGAGGATTCGAACCGCTTCGTACAACACTTTGGAATATCCACCGTGTACGGATGTCATTTTGCCGACTGCCTGAGAGTCCGATGTGAAAACGGGCTTGGTGGAACAAGGTCATGTAGTTCCTGTGCACACTCCCCGAAGTGTACACGGTAGAAAACAGAGAGACTTGCGACTCTACGTCGGTGTTCAAGGCTTTGCAGCCGACTCTCGACCAGAGAGTCTTTCAATTTCAGTTTTACGCTTTTTTTCCTGTCGCGTGTATGCTACTCAAAAACTTTTCCGCCCCATCGGTCTAAGGTAAGGTCTAAGGTCGGTTCTAAGTACTATATACGCTGCCCACTGCCACTTTGCTAAAACTGCAGGCGATGTCGGTCGCTCCAGTTCTCCCATATCAGCCAACAACGTCCAACTACAGGGCACAAGCCTTCCCGCACAGCATAGCTATTGGGAGATTGGTTATGGCCTAATCTCCCACCAAGCGGGCCCAAGTAGATTGGGGTGTTCTCCTACGGATGTCTTTATTGTGAAACACCCGAAATATCCTTTTCCATAGCACGTTGAGTAAACTTAAATCAAGTTCTGAATTAGTTATTAAATATTACAATGAATACATTTTTCCAGACTATTTTTGTCCCTTATTTATATTCATTACAACGTAACATGTTACTCAGCGCCATCTATTAGCGCTTGTGCAAACAAAGTAAACGTCAGGTGCAAACAAAGCATGTACAGTTTGAAGTTGAGAATAACAGTATAGATGGCGTTAAAGTATACATTTGGCGCCTAACGTGGGAATACGAAAATTTTAATTTATTTTTGTATAATTATTTCAACTTTAAAATTGTGTACACAATAAATCTGTTTTCGTAGGTCACCAGCATCTTTTCAGTTCGGCAGGATGACCAGAAGGTAAGTTGGCTTGAACTCTAAAAGATAAGCTGTGACACAGACATCAGAATATACAATTGTATTGGGAAATCTGAGGCTGTGACCCTTTATACAATAGCTGTTATTTCGTAACAACGTTTAAGATTCAAGTTATTGTTACAGTAAGCTCTTAAATCTCAAATGAAATAGAATTCCTATGTTATTCATTTAATTTTAATTATTTTCTCCAAATACTTAATAGTTACATGTTGGGCGCCAATTAAAATCACTAAAATTAAAATCACACACACACACATTGTATAAAACAAAGTCGCTTTTTTCGTCCCTATATCCCTATGTGCGTAAATCTTTAAAAGTACACAATGGATTTTGATGCGTTTTTTTAATTGAAAGAGATTTAATAGAAAGGTTTATATGTATCATCATCATCAGCTCATTAAACGTCCCCACCGGGGCACGAGCCTACCCGTATAGGTGATTAGGCCTTAATCGTCCACCTATGCCCAGTGCGGGTCGTCCACATTAAATGTATATTAACATCCATTAAATAGTGGAGAAATACGTATATAATATAGAAGAAAGAAATAAGTAAAATATGTGATGTAAATAATTTCATTTTTTCAGGTGATTCAGTCCAACAAATCGTTATCATCATCATCAAATCGTCCGTAAATGTGCCCACCGAGGGGCATGAGCCTACCCGTACGCGGGTGTACAGACGTACACGCGGACCCACCGACGATTGGCAGGCTTCAAGCACAACCTTTGAATGTGTTCGTAGGTGTGCGCAGGTATCCTCACGATGTTTTCTTTCACCGTAAGAACGGCGGATAAACAGTAGCTAGTAAATTACCGGGTATGAGGGACCTAACATATGTCGTCTTGGTGACGGGCGCCGGGTAGCGTTGACGAAAAGTAATGACTGCCTACATCTGTCATTGTCAGGAGTACCTATCACTTACCTCCGAGTGATCGAAATGACCGTCCTGTTTACAAATGTCATAAAAAACCTTCAAAGATCCGGCTAGTGACAATAATAAGTAATTTGAAATATATTTATACAAATTTTCAATATATTTATACAAGTGTAAAATTGTATGACAGGATTTGGAATGCTGTTTTTAGAGAAAAGTGTGGTCTGAAAGTAGATGTAGTGTCAAAAGTAGAAGAGGTATGTTAGCATGGTATGGACACTTGGAGCGCATGAGTGAAAAGAGAATAGCAAAGCAGGTTAATTGTGCGAATATGGAAGGACACACGAGGGGATGACCAGAAGGACTTACCTTGGACTTAATTGGTCAAGTCCTTAAGAAGGCTGGGTCACAAGCAAAGTAATAAAAGAGCTTGTATAAAAGATTAATGCATGTTAGTGAAGCTAGAAGTATGTCAGGACCGCGCAAAGTGGCGTTCCATCATCTCTGCCTATCCTCTGGACCAAGGCGTCAGCTTAATTATTATTATACAAAATACTAATAAGAAAGTAAATAATAAGTAAATAATGTAAGTAAATGGGTGTAAGTAAATAATGTAAATGTGTAAGTAATAATGTACCTTCCCCTGCCATGTACAGAGTAGTATTCCTGCAATTCCTTCAAATAGTTGTTAACCTGCTCGGCTGTTTCGAAACGCTCGGGGCGGCGCGGGCGCGGGTACTGCTCCTCCTGCGCGCTCGACGCCAAAATGGCGGACAGCAACAAAATGGCGGGCAAAATGAGTCGCATGGTGGCTGTGGACAAATTAAATTATTAATTACAGTGGATATTTATTTTGTATTATGGGAACTAAAACGAATAACATCTTAATTACAAATTCCACCAGCCCCTTTTCACTATCGGGATATAAGATACAGGCGAGCGTTCCATCCTTACGTGGTAGACATTCTATTTATCCGCACAGCGCGCTATGGTGCCTCGTTCCTAATGCACATCGCAAAGGAATGGAACTCTTTGCGTCCTTATGTGTTCCCCGCTCATTACAACCTGGCCGTCTTCAAGGCAAGAGTGAATAGGCTGTTTCAAGGCAAGCTTGATCCATCCTAGGCCGCATCATCACTTCCCATCAGGTCAGATGGCGCTCAAATGTCTGCCTATAGTTGATTAAAAAAATCATCAGTTCTTTAAATGTCCCCACCAAGGAGCACGAGCCTACCCCTAGAGGGTGTACTGTATATAGGCCGAAGTCGTTCTCGCGGGCCCAGTATTTTGGTGAACTACACGCAGGTTTCCTCACGATATTTTTCTTCACCGTAAGAGCGTCGGCGTAACGTTTCGAAATTCGAAAACACATTGGTACGTGGCGGGATAAGAACCTGCATCCTTACAGATCAGAAAGCAATATTCCACGGCAATGAGCCACAGACGCTCTTATGTGTGTCTCATATTTATATTTATATATATATATATATATATATATATAGTTTTGTGAAAATTAACCCATACTCGGGATACAAGACGGAGGCAACGTTCCATCCTTACGTGGTAGACATTCCACCTCGCATTCCACACAGCCCCACAGCCCGCTATGGTGCCTCGTTCTTAATGCGCACCGCAAAGGAATGGAACTCTTTGCCTTCTGATGTGTTGGTGTTGCTGTTGTGAGATGGCGCCATCTCACCTCGCCTGACTTAGAGGTTAAAAAAAAACTACGGTGATCGACGATGCTGAGAAACGAGGCTGGATAAGAAAAGCGACTTACTGGGATATCTGGCTCAGAATGGGGGTCTAAGTCCAGCAGTGGACTGCCATAGGTTGAAGAGAAGAAAAATAATAATACATAATATTATCAGACATAAACGGTCACAGAAAACTCCCAGGCCCATACAAACAAGCATCCGTGCTACGAAGTGTCTTTCGCGCAAACTTTTAAATTTATTAAAAAAAATGATATTAGAAACCTCCATATCATTTTTCAAGAGCTACACATTGATACCCCACACGTGGGGGTTCGATGAAAAAACGTTTTTGAATTTTAGTTCAATGTAACTCCAAAAAAATAAATATATATTTTCAAGTTTCTTATTAAAACCTTATAGCGGATCACAGCATACCATACTTACAAAGTTTGAATAGTGTAGTGCTAATAGGTCCGGAATGAATTGTCTTGGCCGACCTGGAAGTCTTTAAATAGGCTTGGGACTTTAACAGTTCGGAGCAGGGACAATTTGGCCGGATGGGGGTTTTCAGGTGATCTTGATTTAGTCTTTGTGGAATAGCCCAAACGATGTCCGAACCTTATGTCGTGTCGTGGTCGCCCAAGCAGCTGTTCTCTGCAGGATTTAATGACGGCTGCGAACAGAACTATCGCCGTGGCTGGCTATTGAGCTTCTACTGTTTGTCTTTTTGCTATCGATACGCTAAGAAGATGAAGAATAGGTTCGTAGAAAATAGGATGCGACATACGAACGGACAAGACATGACGAATCTATAAGGGTTCCGATTTTTCCAACCCTTTAAATCTAGTATTATAATAAGTAATCGATTTCCCTTATTTCTATCCCTTTCCCTTAGAAATAGAAATAGAAATTTTATTTTGCGAGAATGTGGTTAATTACAGATGACAGTTATTTTTATACATTTCCAAGACACATTCACCCAACGGGGCATGCAAATACATAACAATAATTATATTGAAACAATTCTCCTTTATTTTAATGTCAGATAGATCATTTATGTACTTATAATGTCAAATTCATGTTAAAATAATAATATTAAGATTAAAAAATTCATTAATAGAAGTAGTTAAACTGTGTTCATGTTAAATATTTTCAAAATCCATCCTTAAAACAAGACACATATAACAATAAAACAAAACAAGCATCATTTGTGGTCAAAAAATTCATTAACGCTATAGAAACAATTTTGAATAAGCCATATTTTGAGTTTCATTTTGAATTGTTTAAGATTCAAATTTTTTATAGCGGATGGTAGCCTATTATATATTTTAACACACATTACGCGACAACTTCTGGAACACATTGTTGTTCTCAATTATATCTAGAAATAACAAGTAAGGTCAAACAATATCGTAGTAGCAGTAGGTTAATCGATTATGGTATTGATTCGGGAGCGCGCCGAAAATAACTCGAGTGTAATCGATTCAACACAGATTTGCCACCGTCATATCGACATTCGACACCACGATTAAACTATTAACAATCGATTAAGGGATTACTCGTAAGGGGAACATCGATAAAGTTTATTGCTTTATCGATAACGCGAAAATCTTTTTTCACAATATATTGATAAATACTCAACGTACACACAGCGCCATCTTGCCCCAAACTAAGCATTTAAGGTAATATGATGACTACACAATTGTTAAACGTACTTATATCCATTTTTTTGTAAATCCTCCTATCATATTCAACCTATTGCAGTCCACTGCTGGACATAGGTCTCCCCCATTTTGCGCCAGATATCCCGGTTCTCCGCTTTTCTCATCCAGCCTCCACCAGCGACCTTTCGCAAGTCGTCGGTTCTGCGACATACGTGACCAGCCCACTGCCACTTCAACTTGCTGATCCGGCGGGCTATATCGGCATCTTTAGTGCTCTTACGGATTAAATCATTTCTGATCTTATCCCTAAGAGAGACGTCGAGCATAGCTCGCTCCATTGCGCGTTGAGTGACTTTGAACTTGTGAACCAATCCCGCAGTCAGTGTTCATGTCTCAGCTGCGTATGTTAGTAGGTACGCAAAGACTTTTGTCTTCAAGCATTGCGAAATCATCGACGTGAAGACCTGACGTAACTTGCCGAATGCCGCCCAGCCCAACCGAATCCTCCTACTAGCTTCCCCTCACGAAATTGTGCCGGCCTGCTGGTTAATTACTATTTTCAGAAGATCGTCAAAACCACAGATTTCCCAATACAAGAGATGGGGCAAGCCGCGTTTTTAAGTGCGACAAATGTAAGCTCAACGAGCATACACTGGCTGCCAGTTTACGCTCTGTGAGACGAGTCAAGACGCACGAATATTAGAAGAAATTACCGTTTTTTCCCAAAATGCCATCCTGTGCAATTGTAACATGCCATCATCGCAATGAATCAGTAAATTTACCAAGAAATATAATAACTTTTCACAGGTAAGAACCGAAAAGAAATTGCGACATTGGGACTGCCTATAAACTTGGCGGCTTGTCCAGTCTAATTGTATATTCGGATGTCTGTGGGGCAAAACCAACCAATCCACATTGGGTCCGAGTAGATTACGGCCATGCTGTGAGGGAAAGCCTGGACCCTGAAGTGGGTTGTTATAGGCTGTTTAATAAAGGTTTCCAAGTACACGACCTCACAGGGCTATTATAATCTAAATCTTAAACTAACAATATGTTATTACATATTCGTGGATATATATACAACTTGTAATCTTTAAGTAAACAAACCAAAATATTTATTTATCAACTAAACAAAATAAATTAATTCAAATAATAAAAACTAAGAAACCTACAAAACGTAAAAAAGGTGTAAGTAAACTAATAAATCTATAAAAAGTAAAAAAAAAGATTTTTAATCATTTTCCTAATTAATTAATAAGGTAATTTTATCGACAACCGTTTTTAGACCAACGTATAATATTCATCAAAGTGTATCTAATTTTCCAAAATGGCCGCTAAATATAACCTCAAAAGCTCTCGTCGCCGCAGAGTTTAGGCTCACGGTTGACAAACGGCCACTTGAATTGCATTAGCTTAAATTACAAGCTCTTATAACATAATCAGTGCATTATACGTTTTAAAAGGCTCTCCGTTTGAAGTGGGAACAAAATCGCTAGTTTATATAGGGGATATGTAATGTAAAACTTGTAACTATGTCGCAAGATAAGCACATTACACGAGAGATCATTGTCAGCCTATATCGCCCCACGTCAGGGATAAAGCCTTGCCACACAACATAGCCATGGGGAAGATTGGTCCGTAACCCAGCACTAGAGCCCATTGTGGATTGGTGTGTGTTAACGACTACCATCTTAAGGTTGTAGCCGGCACCGACGGCTTCACGTGACAAACGAACGCACGGAATCATCCTTCTTTTCGGACAATCAGATTATTCAGGGTTCAGAGAGTGATTTTAAAGTAACGTTATGTAGCTCATTGTTTAATTTATAAAAGACTTAACTGGTGCCGGTTTTATCCGGAAAATATAATACAATATCTTTTTTATTATACGATGCCACCGACAACCTCTACCGAGAGGGCTGAGGTTCAAATCCCGCCACGTACCAATGTGTTTTCGAATTTTCGAAAATATATGTACGTTACCCGACGCTCTTACGGTGAAGGAAAACATCGTGAGGAAACCTTCATGCACACCTGCGAAGAGATTCGAAGGTTGTGTGTGAAGTCGTCCAATCCGCACTGGCCCGCGTGGACGACTAAGGCCTAATCACCCTATACGGGTAGGCTCGTGCTCCTCGGTGGGGACGTTAAATGAGCTGATGATGATGATGATTGTACGATGTGAACAGGACTGTATGTCAGGACGGTAAGTGATACGCCTGACTATGACACAGTGGCTTTGAAGGAGACCAACCACTGATAAACAGTTATTATTCTTAATTCTCCATCGAGCCGCACTCCGACTACCAGAGACAACAGATGTTATGTCTCTTATACCTGGTAATTTCACTAGCTACAGTGCCCTCATCCTGAAACACAATAGTGCATAGCACTTATTTCACTGAATGATATCTGGCACTGCGGTGGTGCCTACCTCACGACGACTCAGCATCAAGTCTACCACCAAGTAAAATCTAATTCGAAAATTTGCCAGAAAATCTATATCGAGTTTATTTCTCAATATCTGAACTATAAATCTCCTTTTATTATAAACTGTATTACGAAAAAAAGGAAAAATGTAATAACAAATTATTAGACTAAAATTCAAAACCATTACTCATCCAAATCACTACGCGGAAAGGGAAAAAACAATATTACTTATTTTCGTCCAAATCCTATTTGTTACTCGTTACGGAAATAAATTTGATTTTTTTGTGAAAATTTATGATATCTTTCCATCAATCTTCATAGACCACGATTATGTCTAGGCAAAACAGATTTCAAAAAATATTAAACATAAATTTCGACACCTTTAAATGCGTTGGCTACCTCTGTAATGTATTTTTGTAAGGGATTCGTATCTCTCAGGATTTTCATTTAAATTATATGATTCATAGATGTATTACGTTCAATAAGATTGTTAGCAAGAACTGCTTTAAACATAAATTGTATTGTATTTTTTTAATGTTAATAAAATGACGCTTTGATATTAATTTATTGTTATTTTTTTTTTATTTGGGTAATGTTTTAGTTTTAATAATAAATGAGAAATGAAAATTGTATAGTTTTATTAGGGGTTATGTGGCCTGAAAATAAACGTTTTTTTATATTAATTGTTTTATTTTGGCATTATGGTGTCGGCAGATATTATGGTATTGTCGTAAGTTAATATTTAGTAGAGATTTGCCGAAACCGCTCTATCATAAAACCAATCCTTTTCACCTACACAAACTGGCCCAAAGGACCGACGACTCGCAAAAGTCGCTGGTGGAGGCTGGACGAGAAAAGCGGAGTACCGGGATATCTGGCGCAAAATGGGAGAGACCTATATCTAGCCGTGGACTGCGGTAGGCTGAAGGAAAAAATACTGAGTTTCTTGCTGGATTCTTCTCAGTTAAGTAGAACAATTTGAACCAAAGGTCTAGGCTGTATGATAGATAATGATGATAATGAAGTCTAATAACTTTGAAAAATAAATATTTTGTACTTAGATTTTGTGAAAAAGACATCAGGAAGAATTGCGTCTGGGAGTTCTATAATTTGCTTTTTACTTCCCTTAACC
Source organism: Leucinodes orbonalis (assembly GCA_019425675.1). Lineage (NCBI taxonomy): Eukaryota > Metazoa > Arthropoda > Insecta > Lepidoptera > Crambidae > Leucinodes > Leucinodes orbonalis. Next base: position 254,787 of record PQWD01002528.1, on the reverse strand, counting down.
GAACAAAATACAAGGAAATCCTTATTCGGAAATTCTCATTTTCACAGTGAATTTACCCTTTCTATTCCCCGTTTACCGATAAACCGCTGCGAAAATTACCACGTTCAACAGGTAAGCTAGTGATGGGGCGGTTTCGATAGTCTTGTTTAATCGACATCGATATTTTAATAGTTTCAGTTACTTTATTGAGGACAATAAACGAAAATTTATGATGGTTTATCAATGTGCAACGAGCATCACTATCATTTAATAATTTTGATTGAATGATAGTGATGATTTAACTAAAATTATTAAATGATAGTTTCATTCATCACCATCACCTCATTATACGTCCCCATCGAGAGGCACGTGCCTGCCTGTAAAGGGTGTATAGGCCGTAGTCACCCACGCGGGTCCAGTGCCGATTGGCTGACTTCACGCACAACTTTTACATAAATTCAAAAGTTGTGCGTGAAGACGGTCAGTATTTAGACGTGCGCTGGTTTCCTCACGATGTTTTCCTTCAACGTAAGAGCATCGGATGGCGTATTTGTAACTTTAGATTGGAAGGTGCCAGCAATGAATCCTTTAATTACATAAATGATTATGGGATTAATAAACGAAAACCTGTCAATAGCCTAGAAATAACTTGGAACAATATAAATCTACTGTAATTTAACAAATTGTATTGGCACTGTTGGTATTATGGATGAATAATCATGAATTTACGAGGAAAGAATCGCATTTAAGCATCAACTTTAGGGACACAAGTCAAGCTCATCTAAAGTGATTCATCTTGTCGAAAATTCAGCGACTGCTAGCGGCGAAAGTTATTAAACTGTGTCCACCAGTGGACGTAATTACTGAAGCATTTAATGTTAAGGTTACATTAAATGCAATGCATCTAATAATTCTATAGTATATATATAAGTATATATGATTATAGTAATTACTACGTCGATATTGAATAAGTATGTTATACTAACTTCGTGGTTGTTGAAAAGGTCAGTATTCATAAAGTCAAGCAATATTCCTCCAATCAACAGGTGTAATAGTTTGGGGCAGCTTGAATAAACAATTAGCATTATATCGATAAAACTGTATTTAAAAAGCCATAAATAAACTGTCCAAAGTATAAATGACTTGCAAAGAGCACTGACCACTGACACACACTGATTATAATAATAATAATAAAATAATAAACATTTATTTGTAAGACACAGGTGGTAAAATTTTACAGTTGGTAAGCGTCATGTGAAATAATGTTACACTAGTCTTGCCAATATGAGGCGTACAAATTTTAAATTCAATTGAAATTATATGATGTGCCCGATACAACATTACATTTTACATTTCCAATATATTAATCACATATAAAAAATTATTTGTTAGCACTTTATTGTATCACAAGTATAATCAACTAATATGTCAAAAGAGTTTATAAAATTAATGTCTAATACAAGTGTTATGTCATTATGTCAAATAGTTAATAAAATTAATACCAAATCCTAATATAAAATGTCAAATTAATAGTGTTAATATTTCAAAAATTATCAAGAATACATTTTACAGCATAAACACTCATACACACATTATAATGGTCTGTTAAAAACTCCGTTACAGTGTAGTATGCTTTCCTTGTTAGTAAGGCTAGGAGTTCCTTACGAAACAAGTTGCCATTCTTGTGTGTTCATTCTCTTTAAATCTGTGGGCAATTTATTATAAATTTTGGGGGCCATGCAGAAAATTCCATTGGATTTAAGGGCAGTGCTTGTAACGGGTGCTTTTAACTTGTTCCCATGACGTTTGCTTTTCTTCAGCTGGCCATCAGATATTATAGGAAACAGATGTCGATTTCTCCTAACAAACATTGCAGTTTCATAGATGTAGAGACATGGCACAGTGAGTATCCTGAGCTCTATGAAGTAACGGCAACTGTCTGTTCTCTTTAAAGACATAATCGCCCTGATACACTTTTTTTGGGCTCTAAAGATATCTAATTTACTAATGCAGTTACCCCAAAATATTATACCATACCTTAATATAGATGCCACATAACCGTTATAGGCAGTTCGCACGGTTTCAATATTTGCGACTCTAGCTAAAGCTTTCAAAGCAAAAACAAAGCTATTAATACGGGAACATAGATTATTTGCATGAATTGTCCAATTTGTTTGGTGATCTATGTTTAGTCCTAAAAATTTGGTAGAGTTAACGGATTCTACAATCTCATTTTATATTGTATTGTCAACTGAGGCTCTTTTGTGTATTGTCGAAAATGTATTATTTTAGTTTTATCTATGTTAATATTTAGATTATTTTTATCTAGCCAGTCAATTATTTTGTGTAATGTCAATTTTATTTCATTTTCATATGTCAAGTCGTTTTTACATTTTATTATTATTGAGCTATCATCAGCGAATAGAGTCATTGGATGGTTTATATTAGTCGGTAAATCATTTATGTATATAATAAATAAGAGAGGGCCCAGTATTGTCCCTTGAGGAATTCCGACTCTACGTCTCTACATTTAGAAAGATTATCTTTTTCTAATAGAGTTTGTTTTGATAAGCTCTTTTGTACTTCATTGTCAGCTATTTGTAATCTTTCTTCGAGTTTTTGTATTTTACTTCTAACGTTCTACTCATTACAAATAACTATGTCCTTTTCTGGGCAGCTCCGGTTTAGTACATTCGTTATTTGTGGAGAAGAAAATGAATTCTCCTCCTCATCAGACAGAGATTCGAAAGAATTTTCAGTGGGAATATTGATTTTGTACGATTTATTACGCTTTGTTATATTATCATCCATGTTTCGCGACATCTAGCGTGTTGTAATGGTACTAAATCAGAACGCGTGCTAATAGTGCTGGTCAAAAAATGTCTGATCTATCGAGTTGTCAACTATTTCATATTCAGTGGCATCTAGCGTGTCGTAATAGTATTAAATTAGTTAAGAGTCAGGTACTGTCTTATCCATGTAGTATGTGTCTATTTTATAGATTTGCCGTTAGATGGCGTTGAAATAGTGTGGAACTTGTTATCTACGGTCTTTCCTGATTGGTCAGTTCAATTGAATTTGTTGTGTTCGTAATTTTAACGATGTTATTTTTATAATATTATTGGAATAGTGACTTACAGCTTTAATATTGGTATTGTTATGTTTCCAATCGAGTGATCAGCTACACTGCACGATTTATGTAGTGTTATAACACTCACTTTAATGATCTCAACTCATATCACTTTTATTTCCGACACAATTTATTTTTAAAATATTGATGTTGGTTAGTAGTTTTCTCGCGTTGAAAACACTCGTGCAGTCACTTCGTACATCAACAAATATATTGTGAACTTTTTATGTTATTCACTCACTTAATTAATTTTAATTGATTATTTACACGGAACGATCTGTTATGTGGCACCTAGCGCCATCTATTAGATTAAGGGTATAATCAAATAAATAAATATAATATCCACTGACATTCACACAGCGCCATCTAGCCCCAAGTTTAGCGTGAAGCCTGTATAATGGGTACAAACAACGGATAAATATACTTAAATACATTTTTTCGTAAATACATACATATCATACATAGAAAACACCCAGACCATTACAAACAGACATGTTCATGCACACAAATGTTTGTACTGCCCGGGATCGAACCCGGAACCCTTGGTGTTGCAGCCGACCACTCAACCGCAACACCAAATGGGTCGTCAACAAACTAAATAAGCATAAGAAAGGAACAGGATACTAATGCGAAATGGGAGAACGATGTATATACGTTTACTAACTATGTCAGATTGTAAGTTAATCTTTGTGAAAGAAAAAAAACGTATTTATAAATATATGCGAAAGATTGAGTGATTCTAAAAATTCTACGACGCAGCATCTACTCTAAAAGTGTTACATAAGCATGCAAAGTATACAAAATAACAGAATTATATTACAGCTAAGTAAATATTCGTATAATGTTTTATCACAAGACGGATCTAAACATTTTAAAGTTATTGAAGAAATATTTCTGTCTACTTTTACAAGTCTCATTACGTTCACAATCGATATAGTTTACAATTACATTCTAAAATGTTGGATTTTCGATATCAAATAGTCCATGCCCCATCACTAGCTAGTTGATTTGGCTCCATTTGAAACAATACGGCGTTCAGAACACATTGTCGGTCTAGTTTCTAGTGCCATGAAAATTGACTAAGGTTCCTCTTGTACTGATTTTTAGATATTTTTAGATCAACAAAAGAATATAGACATTTAATATTTATTTATTTATTGGTACAGACTTGCCAGCGACATATAATTATACATTTCTATGGAGTTATTTATGTGAAACGTGTAAAAAACATGTCTTTACAGGCAAATACAACATTGAATAATCAAAACAAATTGTCGATTACAAAAAATTAATATTTATTATGCAGTAGGAATAGCTGTCCCTAATTGATTTATACTGTTATGAAGTACCTACTTTACTTACTAAGTAAGTTTGTATAGTTAATAACTGGTAGACTCGGTACTGAGTCGTCTTTTCTATTCAACCTATCGCAGATCACTGCTGGACATAGGTCTCCCCCATTTTGCGCCAAATATCCAATTCCTCCGCTTTTCTCATTCAGCCTTCACCATCGATAGCCCGCAAGTCGTCGGTCCATCGGGCCGGAGGGCGTCCTACGCTACGCTTGCCGCGACGCGGTCTCCACTCCAGAACTCGTCTGCTCGAACGGCCCGAGGTTCTGCGACATACGTGACCAGCCCACTGCCACTTCAACTGGCTGATCCGGCGGGCTATTTCGGTAACTTTAGTTCTCTTACGGATTAAGTCGTTTAAGTAGGTGCCAAATATCGTCCCATGAAATAGAAGTGTTTTGCACTTCTGTGTTTCGGGATGAGGAAACTGTAGCTAGTAAAATTACCGGGTAAAGTGACCTAACATCTGTCGTCTCGCGTGACGAGCGAACCGAACCACCGAACATCAAACAAATGGAGAGCGCAGATGGTTCCATAAGGACCTAAATGGAATAAATACTTTTTAGTTCGCTTATTGAGGACCCTGGCTATGATTATGAAGTGAATCCGTTTGATGTAGGCATCGTAGCACACCGTAGCATATCGTAGCAGGTTCTTAGTAAATTCGTTTATTTATGTTTGTTCTTTTATTTTCTTCTGTTATATCTAAACGTTATTGTGTTGCGATGCGCTAAGATAATAAATGTTTTCTTCCTTTCTATCTGGATTCAAGAAGATGTACTTAATATTTCAAAGAAACCATATATTAAATCTAAAAAAAACAATATCCGAAACCGACACAGTAAACGTCAAAGCTCGGCTTCATTTTCTCGCTGAAAAGCCAATCTAAGTTGACCAAGAAATACCAGCCCTTCAGTTCACTCAATGTATATAAGGCTATAAATATTTTAAGTTACACCTGTAACTTCTAAATATACACGCACGTATTTAAAAAGTCACCAACAACCAAGAGTAATTACTTCAGCTTATGCAAACTACCATCTAAAAGTTTCAACCGACATTTTCCTCACGTACATTTCTAGTTACTGTGTTGCCAACCGTAAAAATAATATCCGACGCGTTTAGAATCCAACCTCTTTGAGTTGGCAGCATTGGAGCTGTTTAATCTACGGCAGGTGGTTATGGAGGGAATTTGAGAACAATTTTGAGGCTATAATTGGTTTGATGAAAGTAATTATGTTTCGGTACCTCTTTGGTGTGACACTTTGATTCTTAGTTTGGAGATTTGTCACGAAATTTGGTTTTATTTGAACGATTAAGTTCGCTTGAAAGTTTCAAATTTCGCCATCAAATTCTACTCAGAAATATGCAGATTTTTTCGGCATAAACGGCCTTTATAGTATCATAGATAATATGTTTTTACGCCAATATAGTATCATAGATAATATACTATTAGATAGATGTTATATTTTTTTGTAGCTTTTCCTTTATTAATTATCAAGATATAAGTTAACAGTCAAGCTGTATTACCTACAGGGAAAATATTCTTCATCTTATAGAGGTAAATCACAATGATATAAATTCAGACAGACACTGGTTACAAACCTAAATCACTAAAACGATCATCATCATCATCGACCCACTGCAGGGCAAAGGTTTCTATGCTTAATTTGTAGGATCGTCATCAGGCTTGGCGTTACGCCGCTAAAACTAGACTTAAACAACTTTTTTAATTAAGCCTAGTACCAACCCATATTACCTACAGGCTAAATCGTTAGGCTAGATGGCGCTGTTTGAATTTCCGTAGCTCTTCTTTTTTAAGATTACACAATTGGATTGGATTAAAATCCAGAAAATCTTTTAATCCGTCACATGAGATCATAAAATCCAATTTAAATTGCGTTTCTATATATAACGCGTAACGCAATTAAGCCGTGCACCAATAAAAATAAATCACTAACGAAACTGTTTAGCTCGATTCGGGAGCTTGATCAAGTTATCTCGTAAAACAGTTAATACCCATTAACTGTTGAACGAAGCGGTGGATGTCAAACCTATACGTTTAACTTTTACGGGTTTAAACTCTTTGTCAGTTAAAAAAACGGTCCGATTTTTTACTTTAAGACAAAGGGTTGTAGTGCAAGATAATGATGTAAAAATAAGATATATACAGAAATACATACAGAATATCATTGGTACAAGATTTATTAAATATCAGATGATGTACCACACTCTCTGAGTGTTGGTATGTGATGTGGACTGCCCTGGACTGCATTAAACGTCCCCGCCGAGGGGCATGAGCCTACCCGTACGCAGGTTACAGCAGGGTACGTGAATAGGTTATAGCTTAGTCGTCCACGCGGGCCCAGTGCGGGTTGGACGACATCACGCACAACCTTTGAATCTTTTCGCAGGCGTGCGCAGGTTTCCTCACGATGTTTTCCTCCACCACAAGAGTGTCGGATAACAGTCCACACCATTGAGCTACCGGCGTTTATCAAATTTCTCAATATTTCTTAGTTCTATTGTTTGACTAATCTGGGGGCACGGCAGTGCCCCCGCCAAGTCGAGCGCGAAGCAAACACTGCCGTACCATCCTTTACAGGATCCATTTCGCCACATTTTCAAGCCCCAATTTGAGAACCTTTGGATAATACCAGAGCGCTGAAATTTTCGTCATCTAGTAAGATATAATAACTTACTTTAAATCCAAAATTTCAAGTCTGTAGGTCATTTAGTTCCGACGTTAAGCGAAAGCAAAGTTTCGCATTTTCGACAGACACTCACTCACTCACTCACTCATAATCATCAAAATAGAACTAATACTTCCCATTAACTCAGAAAGCTGAAATTCGGTACAGAGTTAGGGTTTAATGGTTACATAAAGGGAAAACTATGAAAACTTCGAAAATCGAAGATCTGGAGTACCTGGTGACCCTGCTTAGATAACAAAATCATCAAAATAGAACTAGTACTTCCCATTAACTCACAGAGCTGAAATTTGGTACAGAGTCAGGGTTTAATGGTTACATAAAGGGAAAACTATAATAACTTGGATAATCGAAGATCTGGAGTACCTGGTGACCCTGCTTAGATAACAAAAGAGCCCAGCCAAACTATAAGAGATTGACATACCGCCTTTAAACAATATATATTTAACATGGTGGGCCGCTTCATCCGATGTCAAAAATCGGGGGCACGGTAGTGCCCCCGCCAAGTCGAGCGCGCTAGACCAATACAAACAGACATGTTGGTGCACACAAATATTTGTAGGTACTGCCCGGGGATCGAACCCGGAACCCTTGGTGTAGTAGCCGACGTTTCAACCATTACACCCAATGGGTCGTCTATATTCCTTTCAAGTTTCTACAAAAAGAAGTAAAATCCCACCAAAAACATTCTGTAAAAAATCTAGCCAAGTCTCGATGGAGCTGCTTGATTATCTCTAAAAAGTAATGAAATCAAGACAAAGACGTGCCAAGTCTAAGGTTCCTTACTGCAATTAATTAATTATTATGGTTAATGTTGTGTGACTTGGCCGTTGAACATTCTTTATACGTTAGTGGCTTTATCAAGCCTACAATCGATGCGCTATTGAATCACAGTTTTCCAAGTGGCAAATTTGTACCGTCAATGGGTAGCGGTTCTGGCGACAGATTGGTGCAATGGTGTCATAAAGCACCTAGTTTTGTATCCTTGTGTACTCTTCAACGGCCAAGTCACACACATCAACCATAATAATTAATTAATTGCAGTAAGGAACCTTAGACTTGGCACGTCTTTGTCTTGATTTCATTACTTTTTAGAGATAATCAAGCAGCTCCATCGAGACTTGGCTAGATTTTTTACAGAAAGTTTTTGGTGGGTATTAATTACTCTATATTGTGTGCAGAACGCCACCATTTGTAGTCTTCTTTTGTGAATCGTACTATGCGAAGGAGTGTTGACCTATTTTATATGTCAAAATGATTGCGTTTTAATAACAGTTACCCGAATAATAACGAATGGTTAAAAGCATTAACTTGTTTCATATAATAATCACACGTTTAACATTGTTACGTGAGGTTAGGTCAAAGATCAACACGGAGTTGCTCAGCTCAAGATAGATAAATAAATAATAATAAATAATTATAAACTGACATTCACAGAGCGCCATCTAGCTGCAAACTATTAACCTGTAATATGGATACAGGCTACTGCCTTGTAAATTTATTATAGAAGTTCCCGATTCTGCGCCAGATATCCCAGTCCTCGATTTTCCTCATTCAGCCTCCAACATTATTAAGTCGTCGGTCTATCTGGCTTCTTCTTCTTCTTAGCGTGTCGAAGGCAAACACACATTCAAATTTTAGCGGCCCAGAAAGCAGCCACAGCGATAGCATTATCTGACGCTGTCATTAGGTCCTCCCGCGTGCAGCTGGAAGGGCACGCCGGGCACGATGTCAGATGGGCCATTGTTTGGGCCGAACCACAAAGGCAATCAATGTCCTCACCATCCAAAAAAACCCATCTAGCCAAATTTTCTAAAAAGATAGATACTAAATAATCAAAATAAAGTCTACTTGTGGACAACCCCGAAGGAACACGACTTAAAATCTCTTTAGATCAAATGACAATGACATAATTGATATAGCCTTTTAGGGTTTCGTAACCAAATGGAAAAACGGAATACCTTTATAATTGTCATAATTGTCTGTCGTCCGTATGTCACACCTTTTTTCTCCGAAACTATAAGATTTATACTGTTAAAACTTTAAAGTATATACATGTTGTTTTACAGGCTACATTTCGGTGAGAATGCGATGGAATTACACGAGTTAATTCCACTAGCCCCTTTTCACCATCGGTATACAAGACGGACGCGAGCGTTTTTTTATAGAATTTACACGTATGGGGTATCAATGTGTAGGTTTTGAAAAATGATATTGTGGTTTCTAAAAACTTTTTTAAATTGCAAAGTTTGCGCGAGAGACACTTTTTAATTTCCTAAGTGGAAAAAAGTGGTTTGAACGACCTCTAGTCAGTAGTTTCTTATGCGTCATAAACGGTGATCCACTATTTTCCAATACATAATAATCTGTAGTAAATGCTTAAGTAATTAATAATGATTTTATTTTTCATTTTGTCTTCTTCTTTATTTATTACAAAAAACAATTATATTATAAAAAATAGAAATAGACCTATTCTGCACTAGCACTCCATCACTTAAACGGCTTCTTACAGAGCGTTATTTTGATTGGTAAATTCACTGAAATATGGAGTTTTGTGGTCAGCACTCTTATCTCATCTTATCTCATTTTGTTTTAAACTTACAGCTTTCCTTGTTAATGTAGTCGAATTTATAGGTGGAGACTTATTCTTAGCATTGTATTAAACTTAAGTACTATTTTTGTAAATATTTATGCTGGTAGTCTTCCGAAAATAAATAAATAAAGGCTTATGTACTCATTTAACACAGATAAAATAAAAAACTAAAATACTAACTGTCTCTTATGCCACGGAACCCTTTATGGGCGAGACCGACTCGCACTTGGCCAAGTTTTTATAAATAGGCCAATTGTATAGCCCTTTAACAAAGTCCACATAATGGTAGCTCTTTGCTATTATTGTAAATGACAAAGAGCCCTTACGTCTTTCCAGTTTTATATTTCTAATCAAATACACCAAATCTTTCATTGCGAAGTACTTTTCATACCGAATTTAATAGATTGGTTTGCTCACTAGATTTTTTATGCATTAATTTGGAATAATGTTTGAAATATTGCGTTTAAAAACCAAGTGACGTTGAAGCTACGAATTTTGGATTAATAAGTCTGTAGGTATAATTAAATATCCACTTACATTCACACAGCGCTATCTAGTCCCAAGTTAAGTGTTAAGCTTGTATTACGGGTACTAAGTACTTGTTGTATATATATATATATATAATAACATTTCAGTAATTGCATGTGTTATATGGTTATATCCCAGTGTCGGTGGCTCAATGGTGTGGACTGTTGCCCTCCTACCGGGAGGGCTGAGGTTCAAATCCCACCACGTACCAATGGGTTTTCGAATTTTCGAAATTATATGTTGTACGTATCCAACGCTCTTACGGTGAAGGAAAACATCGTGAGGAAATCCGCGCACGCCTGCGAAGAGATTCAAAGGTTGTGCCTGAAGTCGTCCAACCCGCACTGAGCCCGCGTGGACGACTCAGGCCTAATTACCCTATACGCACCTATACGGGTAGACTCGTGCCCCTCGGTGGGGACGTTTAATGAGTTGATGATGATGATGATATCCCAATTGGTAAACTTTCTGTTGAAGTAGCCGTACAAACATTTGTGTGCATGAACATGTCTGTTTGTATTAGTCTGGATATTTTATATGTATAATATGTATGCATTTACAAAAAAGTATATAATATGTTTAGTATCAATATTACAGGTTAATGCTTAGTTTGGAGCTAGATGGCGCTGTGTGAATGTCAGTGGATATTTATTATTATTAAAACTGCATTACAAGCTACATTCAGATATCATTTTATCAAATTTTAAAGTTACCGACATAGCCCGCCGGATCAGCAAGTTGAAGTGGCAGTGGGCTGGTCACGTATGTCGCAGAACCGATGGCCGTTGGAGCAGACGAGTTCTGGAGTGGAAACCGCGTCTCGACTACGCGCAAGCGTAGCGTAGGACCGGGGGACCGATGACTTGCGGGCGGTCGCTGGTGGAGGCTGGATGAGAAAGCGGAGGACCGGGATATCTGGCGCAAAATTGGGGAGACTTATGTCCAGCAGTGGACTGCGATAGGTTGAATAGGGAAATTTTAAAATAGTGGTAGTCAGATAATTATTAATCGGACTCTGTAGAGGACTTCTATTCATCGACGTGGTATGGATTATTCTTGATGTATATTCACATATACTCGTAAATAAATTTAATGTCGTTTTGACAAATGGCAAAAAGTTCCAAAGTTACTCATTTGATGAAACTCAAAATACAAAAAAAAAGTATATTATTATTATATTTATTTATTCAAATAAATCCCTCTAGAGTGGCCACCACTTTGGTAGCATTATTATTTTTAAATAATATTTTAAGGACGAACATGTTATAATTTGAATTGCACAAAATACATATTTTTCTTTCTTTCTTTCTACGGCTACTAGAAAGAAATCTAGATCTAAATCTATTCAGGATTTAAAAAATCTAGATTTTAAATCTTTTACAGATACTTTTGAATCGTCAATTGTTATTATATTATTTTATGACTCTATCACCGGTTCGGAATAAGTATCAGTCTGATCTGTCAGTAAACGTCTATCAAATAATTAGGTACCCATCTCGAAACCCGCTCAAATCATATTAATATGGAGGTAGGCCGGACGTCGCGGGCAGAATACGCCGGGGGCTGTGTAGAATTATCAATTTGCTTATTTAACATGAGGAGCAGCGTTTTGGCAAGCGTAGGACGCCCTTCGGCCTGATGGACCGACGACTTGCGGGCGGTCGCTGGTGGAGGCTGGATGAAAAAAGCGGAGGACCCGGATATCTGGCGCAAAATTGGGGAGACCTATGTAACAGTGGACTGCGATAGGTTGAAGAGAAAGAGAGAACGAATACTATCCTTAGACAGTAGCGGAAGAAAGGTTTTCACACGCCTTCCGAAGTACAAAGTATTTTCGGATGGCAAAATCCGAACTGCGTGTAGCTCTGTCCCTCTTTCAAATAAGGTATCTACGGAAGATCAGCGTTTCGGTACGTTTTCGTGCCGCGACACCATGCTGAGTACATGCCTTTTCGGTTCCTTATTTCAACTTTTTTACTTTTATGTTAAGTTATAGAATTTGATTGTATTTGTAAATTTGGTGCACCGAATAAACAATTTTCTTTCTTTCTTTCAAAATTACAAAGGTGACTAAAAACAATTTTTTACTTTGTCAGTTTTGCTGGACCTGATGTATGTTTTATTTTTCATATTTTTCGCTTTGATGTATTTAATTTTATTTCGTATATTATTATGTATAGTACGATTCACGTAAGACCACTCATCATCGTCATCAGCTCATTAAACGTCCCACCGAGGGCACGAGCCTACCCGTATAGGGTGTATAGGCCTTAGTCGTCCACGCGGGCCCAGTGCGGATCCGACTTCACGCACAACCTTTGAATTTCATCGCAGGCTTGAGCAGGTTTCCTGACGATGTTTTCCTTTACCGTAAGAGCGACGGATAACGTACATATATTTAAAAAAAAATCGAAATTACATTAGTACGTGGCGGGATTTAAACCTCAGCCTTCCCGGTAGAAGGGCGACAGTTCACACCATTGAGCCACCGACACTCTCAATCATCATCATCATTATCAGCTTATTAAACGTCCTCACCAAGGGGCACGAGCCTACCCGTACGCGGTTGTATTGTACTTAGTCATCCACGCGGGCCCAGTGCGGGTTGGACGACTTCACGCACAACCTTTGAATCTCTTCGCAGCGTACGCAGGTTTCTGCACAATGTTTTTTTTCACCTTCACTTCACAAAATTGTAAAATTCGAAAACATTGATACGTGACGGGTTTAGAACTTGCACCCTCTAGATTGGAAGGCAACAGTCCACACCATTGAGCCACCGACGCTCATTACTAGTGCATTTACTGGATATATCTAGTAAATAAAGCTTTATAATTTTGACCGACAGAACCTTTCTTGGTCATAATTAAGTTGTGAGCATAAAACTTCACCTTAGCTGGCGTCTTCGCCATTTAAACTTTATAATTAGATGCAAAAATAACTCTGCTTACCGGCATGATATGCCTTATCTATCTTTTCTTTTGCAAGTGTGAGAACAGCGTGTTCCTTATAATTACCCGTAGGTAAGTTTTAGGACTAAATATTTGATAAATATCATATTAATATATAATTTTCATTCATATTCCAGTGTTCCTGTATTTGCAATGGGGCGTTATGTTGATAAAATACAAATTTAATCATCATCATCAGCTCATTAAACGTTCCCACCGAGGGGCACGAGCCTACCCGTACGCGGGTGATTAGGCCTTAGTCGTCCACGCGGGCCCAGTGCGGGTTGGACGACTTCACGCACAACCTTTGAATCTCTTCGTTGGCGTGCGCAGGTTTCCTCACGATGTTTTCCTTCACCGTAAAAGCGTCGGATAACGTACATATATTTTTCGAAAATTCGATATCACATTTGTACGTGGCGGGATTTGAACCTCGGCAATAATAATAAATGCATCAATGACTTCCGAAATGTTACTGGAGGCTAGATGAGGAAAGTAGGGACCGCATCTGGTAATGAATGGGGGAGAACCATATCCAGCAGTGGCCTGTGATGGGTTGAAAGGAACCCGGTAATAAGAGTAGCTTCTTTCTCGGAATACAGAAGTATTATGGTTTATATTTTTCTATTTTTAATCCATTAGAGCGTCGGTGGCTCAGTGGTGTGGACTGTCGCCTTTCTACCGGGAGGGCTGAGGTTCAAATCCCGACACGTACCAATGTATTTTCGAATTTTCGAAAAATATATATACGTTATCTGACGCTCTTACGGTGAAGGAAACATCGTGAGGAAACCTTCATGCACGCCTGCGAAGAGATTCGAATTGTGTGTGAAGTCGTCCAATCCGCTCTGGCCCGCGTGGACGACTAAGGCCTAATCACCCTATACGGTAGGCTCGTGCCCCTCGGTGGGGACGTTTAATGAGCTGATGATGAATCCATTGACATGTTACTTATGCAAATTAAATTGTATTGTTAAATTTTATATATAGAGAGCGTCGGTGGCTCAATGGTGTGGACTGTCGCCTTCCTACCGGGAGGGCTGAGGTTCAAATCCTGCCACGTACCAATGTGTTTTCGAACTTTCGAAAAATATATGTACGTTTTCCGACGCTCTTACGGTGAAGGCAAACATCGTGAGAAAACCTGCGCATGCCTGCGAAGAGATTCAAAGGTTGTGCGTGAAGTCGTCCAACCCGCACTGGGCCCGCGTGGACGACTAAGGCCTAACACCCTACACGGGTAGGCTCGTGCCCCTCGGTGGGGACATTTAATGAGCTGATGATGATATATAATTTTGTTCGAATGTAATAGACATTGTGTATTTAGCACGCCGGTACAAACTCTACAGGAGTAAATGGAATTCATACTAATGTACTTAAATACCTGTACTAATGACACATTCTGTTTGCAAATATATATCTATACTAATATATAAAGCTGAAGAGTTTGTTTGTTTGTTTGTTTGAACGCGCTAATCTCAGGAACTACTGGTTCGATTTGAATAATTCTTTCAGTGTTAGATAGCTTATTTATCGAGGAAGGCTATAGGCTATATATCATCACGATACGAGTAATAGAAGCGGAGCAGTAATGAAAAATGTTTCAAAATCGGGGGTATTTTTTCATACTTGGAGCTTCCGCTGCGTACGCTGCGTAAACGGTTAAAGTTACACAAAAGTCATGTATGAGAGTATTGTTCTCCTTTTAAAGGTCTACAAAAAAGTCCGCGACAGCATATGTCTATCTTTTAAGGTTAGCTCACTATAACATATTTTTTGCTAATAAAAAATTCTGAAATTGACCCCGAAACCTTTAAAGTTGGAGGGAGGGGAAATCCTATGTATAGTGATAAATGAAAGTACCGTGTTATCCCGAATTTAATGCGAGCGAAGCCGCGGGCAAAAGCTATTATTTGATATTTTGATCACGGGACGATATCTTACACTGCGGATGCGATACCTAAACGACTCAGTCTTGAGCCTTACCGTTAGTAGTCACCTAACAGTTATTTTGTCAATTAGAAAGATAGATAAACACTATTGCAGACAGTTTAAAAAGGGTTCGCAAACACGGAAAAGATAAACAAATAGCGGACAAAGGCGGCCTTAAAAAAGGCGATCTCTTCGAGGCAACCTTTGAGTAAGAACAAGTTAAAGAAGACAGATAGTGGGCAAGTTAAGCAAGTCACTCAATAATTAACATGAACAATATACGTACAACATATTAATATATAAATATATGAGATATCTGTGATACATAGAATTAGTTTAGTTTGTTAATTTAAAGTTCAGAAATAAATTTTAAATTCTCTAAAATTTTCATCGGTTTTTGATCACTACGACGAATATGCGAAAGAGAAACATAATGTTTGTTTTGCAAAAGATGGAGTTTACCACTAGGAAAGTGTAGGGTATGACCCTAATGATGACAATATTTAACAAACCCGTATTGATGAGCCCCAGAAAGTTTAAGAATATTACGTTATAATTTTTGAATAAAGACTTTACCGGGGTCTTAGCGCCATCTCTTAAAACAGCGTCTATATAGATAAGTACATCGAAATAAAAATATAACTTTTGATAAACATTATATTGATGATATTAATATTATTTTTTGTATTTTTATTAATAGGCACTATCGATTCGTGAATCCAAAACCCTTCCTATTTTTAAAAAGTCAGTCAAGGATAATTTCCTGGCTTAGTGGATTATTTCATTGTCCATTTTTGCCTGTCACTGTTATTTAAGTTGAATAAATCGTAGTATATTATTTTGTATATTATAATGTTTGTATATTTAATTTAAGTATTTTTTGTTTTCCTATATATATACTATGTATGTATAACATTATAATGCTAATCATCGTCTTTATATATTATTAGTAGTATGTTAATATGTATGTCATTTAAGTATATACATTTAGGTTATTTGTTTTTCTCTTATTCTTGTTTATATGTATGCATACCCCTTCTATCAATTGTCCTCTTCCATTATAAGTTGGTTGTCTGGAAGAAATTACTATTTAGTAATAAGGCCGCCAATTGTACTTTTTTCCTGTGCAGAATCTTGTTAAGTGTTTAATTTGTTTTGTGCAATAAAGAATTATCTATCTACCTTAAATAATAAACACCGGAACGAGGTAAATTATGGCCGAGCTATTTATTACAAAGCAAATATTTGTAACAACTTGTTTTATATACCCATAATTAGACAATAACTAAATTGTTTGAATTTTAAGAACGAATTAAGTAAACAAACAATGCAATCAATTGGACATTACGAAACCGCGTGTCCGAAAACTTTAGTAGCACAAAATCTCCCGTCACAAAAATAAAAACTTTTTTCTAAAATAGGTTTCAAGACGTTGTCACTCGGTAATTGGTTTTCTTATATTTAAAACGTGTTTTACCGACAATCATATGGATTATGATTATTTTTTATATTTTATGTATATGTAGTGGTAAAATGGAATTACCAAGGCATTCTTTCGTAAATAGGAGTTTTGAATTTAGAGCCTTCCCAAATTTTGCATACTCCATACATGGACGAATAAAAAATACGAATGGACTGTGTTGTTTAATGTAATTTTGACAAATATTTTTTTGTATACTGATTTTAGTATTTTAAACAAATAATATGTAATCGAAGTGTTCTATTCTATGAGGTACCTAATTTCTGATTGTTTTCCTTGTGTTCACTGTGGTTTTGCACAATTTCACAACACAGGCCATGTTTTTAGATTCTTTCCTAACATAATTTATTGCTCTTTTGGCAGATGCCCCCCAAGTTTCTTAACATTTTGTGGGCTTTCCACACAAAAACGGGCCGAATTTCGCTACACTTTTAATGTTAGCGAGACTCCGTCCGTATTTTTTATACGTCCATGAGTCTATTATATTAAAATTTTATTTATTTACGTCAATTTATGTTAAACAATCAGCAATAAATCCGTATCGAATAGATTTTTAATTTCAATTGGATTTAATTTAAACTGTAAGCTTTATTCATATACATATAATTTTAAAATTTCAATTTTCGTTATAATTTATTTTCCCTTAGTCAGCTGTACGGTTTATTTATTGGCATATAACCATGGACGTATTTTTGAACTTAAAACCTATTAAAAGTTATAGTTTTATAGAAACAAATACTGAATATGAAACATACCCTGTTTATTTTATTATTTAAAAAACGTGCTTATTTTTTTTCACTATCAAATGAGAAGCACTTTCTTTTTTAAAAATAATTCGCGCTAACATTTTTTTTTTGCTGTGAACAAATTAAAAAAAAACTTAGCAGTAGACTTACCTGTAAGCGCGAAAGGGTTCAGGTCTGTCGAAGCCCTCGAAGGGTTGCCGGTAACCCGTTGCTGGCTGCTCGCCGAGTGAGCAGCGGCTGTGTTCCGCGGCCTTTTATTGCGCCGCCTACGATTCAATCGTGTACAGAGGGCGAACACATTTAGGCTGTACCGTTCATAATCCTTGCCTCTTGAATAAAAAAAACAAAATGGCGCCAAACACTGAGTCAATTTCCGCCATTTTCTTCCGAATCAAAACCTTAGTTACAAAACTTTAATTAATTTAAAAAAGTATTAAATGCATACCGTTTAAAAAAATAAAAAAAGCAAAGCTTGTAATGCCATAAATAAATATCCAGCGACATTCCGCCCCAATCTAAGGAGAATCTCTGGTACAAAATAACGGACAAACATACATTATTTATTGAAATACATAATTATTATATTGTACCACTCTTCCCATAGCTATGCTGTGCGGGAAGGAAGCGTTATAGGCTGATAATGATGAAATTATAGTATAGATATACAAAGTAAATCAGACATATTCATGTAACAAAATTGCACTACCCGAGAATCGAATCCGGTACCCGTGGAACATCATAAACATAACACCACAATGGTGATATGTCGTTTTGACAGTTTGAATGATGTATCTCAGATAAACCACATCGCATCTCAAATACGAAATCTACAATTATTTTATTTATATTTTATTTCCAATATAATTTTTATTATATAAATTACTTTGATTAGAAAAGAAATGCTGTACATAACACAATATTTTTGAAAAGAGTAACCTCTGAGTTTGTTGCTGGATTCTACTCAGTAGATACAATGATATTTTGTATATATAAAGGTAGATACGCATCGTGACTCAAAACGAAAACCGCCGAAGAGAGTACCAGTTTTGTACTTTTGTTTAGATAAATGTTTTCGAAATTCGAAATATGTGTATGTGTGCTGTCACTGCATTCGGAACAATTTATTCGATTGTTTTGTGAGCAAATCACGAACCAGCTTCATTTGACATTCATAACTGTTCTATATGGACCTATGGAAATAAATCCATTTTTCATTTTCACCATACAGTTCGTATAGTCCACTCTGTTACTCTTTGGCTTCGTGCATGGAATCAACAACTTTGGGCGTAACAGGTGGGCGGGACGCAGGAGCTGTGGAGTTGATAGTAGTTTTATTTTAATGGTATTAACGAGTATTTTTTATTTATTTATTCTTCAGTTCACCAACATTATACACATCGAATCAATATATAAATATAAAAACACGAAAACACAAGCGAGATGGTATTACAATTATAGGTGAATACAGCACGCTTACAACAACCACTGACAAAACAGGGGAAAACTTAAAACTATGTATTGATTAAAAGATACAGGCAAAATAAAATTAAATACAATTTTCTATTGAGAACTTGAACATAGTAAGATAGAACATTAATTTTACATGTTTCATATTCTTTTTTATGTTACGAAGTGAACAGAACGGTCAGGACGCTCACCTGATGGTAAGTGATATGCCTGACTGTGACAGAGTGGCATTGAAGAAAACCAACAACTGATAGATAGTTATTATTCCCCATCAATGCCGCACTGCGCTCGTAACCCGAAACAACATATGTTAGGTCTCTTATACTTGGTACTTTCACTAGCTCAGTGACCTTAACCCGTAACACGAAAGGGTATAACACTCTTATTTCACGGGACGATATCTGACACTGCGGTGGTACCTACCGAGGTGATTCAGTATCGTGTCTACTACCTCGTAGGCAAACAAGGAGCCGGTTCACCTCATTGTACGTTCGTTAGCCTCCTGTTCAAAAAATATCTTTTATTTAATAAAAAAAACTAAAACACACGTCTCCACACACGTCACAGTCGGCTGTCGACGCATCGCGCCCGCACTTTATTTTTGCAATTAAAACATCTAGCAAAGATCGCTCACAACTTTAATGAGGACCACACTCCCGTAATCTTAGCTCACAAGTTCTAAGGTTTAGCTGAGATAATAAACAATAAGTTTTGTCTTGATAAAAGTACAAGGTACGACTCCGTACTGAGTCGTTTAGGTTAGCTTAGTCGTTTAGTGCCAGTACCAATGAAGTGTGTTTCGGGATGAGGGCACTGTAGCTACTGGAATCACCGGGTATAAGATACCTAACATCTGTTGTATCGGGTTACAGGCACAGTGCAGCATTTATTGCGGATAAAAACTGTCTATCAGTTATTGGTCTCCTTCAATGCCGCTTTGTCGGTGAAAGAGCGTCGGTGGCTCAGTGGTGTGGACTGTCGCCTTCCTACCGGGAGGGCTGAGGTTCAAATCCCGACACGTACCAATGTATTTTCGAAAATATATGTACGTTATCCGACGCTCTTACGGTGAAGGAAAACATCGTGAGGAAACCTTCATGCACGCCTGCGAAGAGATTCGAAGGTTGTGTGTGAAGTCGTCCAATCCGCACTGGGCCCGCGTGGACGACTAAGGCCTAATCACCCTATACGGGTAGGCTCGTGCCCCTCGGTGGGGACGTTTAATGAGCTGATGATGATGAATGCCGCTTTGTCATGGTTCGGCGTATCACTTGCCATCAGGTGAGCGTACAGACCGTCCTGTACACTTATAACATAAAAAAAGTCACGAGTACAATTTGTAGTCAAAATAAATCTATTTTTAATGCCAAACCAAGAACAAAGTTTATTTTAGCAACGTTACTTTTAAAAGCGTTATTTAGCCAAATAACCATATTGGGAAACGTAAAAGCAATAAACCCTTATTTGCGTACCCATAAGGAAGCTTTCTCTAGGGCATGCTTACGTTTTATACAAGACATTGTTGTAGGCTTTAATCAACTAGCGACCCGCCCATGCTTCGCACGGGTGCAATGGTGATTTCGTAATAGGCTCGCTCCCGCCTCCCCGGTCGGCCGGTAGCCGGCGCAACCGTTACGTAACGTATTTTTTTAATCTGTAATATCTCACAAAATATTCTTTTTTTATATGTTATAAGTATACAGGACGGTCTGGACGCTCACCTGATGGTAAGTGATACGCCAGACCATGACTATATATACATATATATGTTATATATATATATATATATATATATATATATATATATATATATATATATATATATATATATATATATATATATATATATTATTATATTATATATATTGTGTATATATTAACCTTACTCTTTAATCACTCCATCTATTAAAAAAGGTTGGTTTCAAAGATTTAAGCGCACATAGGGATACTTATAGGGACATAGGGACAAAAGAAGCGACTTTGTTTTATACTATGTAGTGACAAGATTATGCCCGCGGTTTCGCTCGCATTAAATTCAGAGTAACACATTTTCCCTTTTCTGGTTACCAAAAAGCAGAATATTATTTTGCGCTATTGTACATCGATTTTTAGTTTTTTTTTTATATACTATAACAGAGAAACAGAGCAGGCATCATCTGATTGGTAAATCACCGCCGCCCATGTACATTGCAATACCAGAGGCGGCACTGAAATGTCGTTGCCGGCTTTTCAGCAGGGAATACGCTCTTTTTTTGAAGGTCGCCGGGTCGTATCGCTCAGGAAATATCTCCGGCAGCAACTGATTCCACAATTTCGTCGTTCGTGGCAAGAAATTACGACAAAAACGCACTGTCGAGGACTTCCATTCATCTAGGTGGTGAGGATGAAATTTTGAGTTTTGCCTCGAAGTGCGGTGGTGAAATGTAGCAGCCGGAACGAGTTCGAATAATTCCTCAGAACACTCCCCATGATATACGCGGTAGAAGATGCAGAGCGAGGCCACATCTCTACGCAAACCTAAAGCATCGAGCCGATCGGAAATAACCGGATCGTTGACGATCCGAGCAGCGCGTCTTTGAATGCGGTCAAATGGAAGAAGCTGGTAATGAGGTGCACCTGCCCAAAGGTGGGAGCAATATTCCATGTGGGGACGTATTTGCGCCTTATAAAGTTGCAAACGATGGCCCGACATGAAATATCGCTTCGACCTGTTGATTATACCAAGCTTCTTAGAGGCCAGTTTGGCTTAATCATCCAAATGACCGCGGAACTGGACACTGTTCGAAATGTCAACACCGAGAATTCCAATACTGGCTGCAGCTGATAGGTAGTTTACTATGCTACCTTGAAAACCATATAAATTTTCACCCCCTCTTTTGAGGCTACTGGGCCAATTTCGCACGCATACCATTTTTTTAGCTTTTGCGGTATGCTCCATGCACACTTCGATCTTCCATTTTAGGAAAATGGATGGGTTAGAATTAGACAATAAGTAACTTATGTCTTTCTATCTCTTCATCAATTTAATAAATCACGATTATTTATATTTCCGCTTTCCTCAAGACAAATTAACAAACAGACACACATCCACATTTATAATATTAGTAATAGTAGATAGCTGAAAACGGAAATATGCCGACTTTTTAGGCTAGTAACTTAGGCTTAGTATAAGACCCGTGTGGTAGGTTACATCCTTGTCTCCCCTTAGCGCGCAGTGTGTTGTTTTTGTTGAATTTTAAATCTTTATCCGCTGCTGACGGATATATCCACAAAAACAATGGATTTTGTATTGTGTTTTTAATCCTGGGGATTAAAAGGTTGAAAATCGCAAATATATATAACGGTTACACTTCTTGGCCCATTTTCCTCTACAGATTTGAAACTATAGCCGATCTGCTGTCATCATCATCATCAGCTCATTAAACGTCCCCACCGAGAGGCACGAGAGCCTACCCGTATAGGGTGATTAGGCCTTAGTCGTCCACGCGGGCCCAGTGCGGATTGGACGACTTCACACACAACCTTCGAATCTCTTCGCAGGCGTGCATGAAGGTTTCCTCACGATGTTTTCCTTCACCGTAAGAGCGTCGGATAACGTACATATATTTTCGAAAATTCGAAAATACATTGGTACGAGTTGGGATTTGAACCTCTGCCCTCCCGGTAGGAAGGCGACAGTCCACACCATTGAGCCACCGACGCTCTCTCTGCTGTCATCAACAGCACTCAATTTGACAAATATATGATGTTTTTTCTGTTAGTTTCACTCACTTTGCATACCCTACTCATAATCTCAGTGAACGCTACTGAATGTTCTGTAGGAATAATCGGGGGCAGACAATAAGGTCTTAACTTCTAAAAACGCTTACCTAAGGTTCAAGGCAAGATTCTGGGATAGATTTGCAATCTGCCCAGTGTTTCTGTTTGTGTACCAAACATAAATAAATAAATGAAGCTGTAAAGGTCATCATCATCAGCCTACAACCCACTGCAAGCTACACGCACAGCTTATGGTAAGACTGAGTAACCCAGCAAGCGGGCTTAATGCGATTGGTGGGTGTTACCGACAACCATCCTAAGGTTGGAGCCGCACCGACGGCTTCACGTGACAAACGAACGCACGGTATCATCTTTCCGGACAATCAGGTGATGCCTCGGAGGAACTAGAGCCTCCGAGGGTGTGGCAGCCAGCAATATCCTAACCAAACTGGGAACAATTGCATCTAATGCTTATAATTGCATTTAAGCCAAACATAAAACACAGTGATATCATTCATTGTAAACGTCGTATCTATTATCCATACTAATATTATTAATGTGAATCTGTTTGTCCGTCTTTCAAGGCTCATTATAAGTCCCCACCGAGGAGCTCGACCGTACCCGGGTGTATAGGCCTTAGTCGTCCACGCGGGCCCAGTGCGGATTGGCCGACTTCACGTAAAACCTTTAATTTTCTTCGCAGGCGTACACAGGTTTCCACTAATCCTCACGATATTTGCGTCGAATAACGTACATATAATTTCGAAAATTCGAAAAGACATTTGTCCGTGGCGGATTTGAACCTGCGCCGTCGAGATCGAAAGGCAGCAGTCCTCACCAATAAGTCACCGATTCTTTAACTCCCCCAATTCCCTAAAATGGGGGTGGAACTCTGTATGGAACTTTCCGCAATTTTTGGTAGAAAGCTAAAAATAGGAATAAGAACTATTTGTCACTACCAAAACCTTAAATCTTTTTTATTTAAAAAATGGGTCCCTAAAATCTTAAAACAGGGGTTTGAAATTAACATGCGACTTTTCGCAGATATAAAGGTACGAAATTAAAAATCGACGGATTATCATCGACAGCAGTTTAAAATAATATTCTCTTTATCCAGGAATCGGTAACCGTGCTACCTCGAATTTAACGCGAGCAAAGCCGCTGGCAAAAGCTAGTTTTACTATAAACATGAGTATTTTTTCTATTTTCTCTAACGCAATTCGCACGCTCGTCTCCTAGTAAAACGTTCCTGAACACGTTGAATAACATATTACGTGTTTTGTTTTCAAAATACAGCACCGTTTATTCCAACTATTAATAAAACAAAGTTGACGTAAGATATGGGTGCCATTTTGAAAAAAGTTCTTAAAGGCGTCATTCAGTCACGATTGCTGAAGGGTGCTGGCCATTGCTAAAATGTGTTCGAATTTTAAAATGGTATTTTTCATGTGCGGCCATTTTGCTTTCGCTGTGGCCAGTTATCATGAGCAGTATAGAGGTTTGTATTTTTTTACTGTGTACTGCTTTGAAGCAGGGAGTTCTTTATAAATATTATAGAACTCTTTGCTTTGAAGTAGCTGAGGAAATAAAAAAGTGACGAGGGATGAATAGAATCCTTAACCCTACAACCGCGAGAGACGCCTTAAAGCATCACAATCGGTTTTTCACTGTGTCTGGATTCTTGGCGGACACTGGGTTAATTGTACTTTCGATAATGCCAAACAGTACGATTGTTCTTTCTCTCTCTTCAACCTATCGCAGTCCACTGCTGGACATAGGTCTCCCCCATTTTGCGCCAGACATCCCGGTCCTCCGCCTTTCTCATCCAGCTTCCACCAGCGACCTTTCGCAAGTCGTCGGTCCATCGGGCCGGAGGGCGTCCTACGCTACGCTTGCCAAGACGCGGTCTCCACTCCAGAACTCGTCTGCTCCAACGGCCATCGGTTCTGCGACATACGTGACCAGCCCACTGCCACGATTGTTCTTTGAATGGTCAAAATCCTGTAAAAAATTTTGGTTTCTGAAGAATCAATTAATTTATAATATTTTTAGGATCACATTTGAAAATAGTTTCAGAACTATTTTATTTTAATTTCTACCATTTTTGCTATTTCAGTTCCAAAGGATTGCACAGACAGGTGGGAATCCTATGTATATAACGATAAAGAGTATATCGTACAAAGTCTGCCTGTTACATGGGAAAACGCCAAGATTATTTGCCGGTACGTAAAATGGTAGCTTTATTTGACATTCATAATAAGTGTTCACTAAGGACCTAAACTGAATAAACACTTTTCATTTTCATTTAAAAGCTCTAAAGCGCGCAGTTTTTATGCGATAAACGCTGCGTTACACGCAACACGATTAACGCACATCATTTCATATAAGGAAATATTACAAACCATTGTTTAACACACAAATAATATTTGCGTTTGACATAATGAGTTTTATTTTGAACTGTCTACTGCTGTTGGCCGCAGATGGCCTTTACAGCTTCACCGGGCAATTGGCGAGCGCAGATGGCTATCAGCCTTAAAATTTACACAACGAGCCTAAGGGCGTCCCAGAGTGGGACTCGAACCTCGGCTTAGGGGGTTTCGGGGGGGCTTGGTAGCCAAAAATATATTTGGGGAGGGACTGAGGAACTGAGCGGACCTACAGAGACACGCGACAATGCCCCTTGCCGACAGAATCAGTGGTTGTCGATTTGTACAGTGTTGTAATGTTTTAGCTTTTTCGGCGGCGACCGCGATAGGGTCGTCTGGATCGTCTAGCATGTGAATTATTATTATTAGTTGCTGTTGTATAATCAGCAGAGGAGACAATCATCATCAGCTCATTAGACGTCCCGACCGAGGGGCACGAGCCTACCCGTATAGGGTGATTAGGCCTTAGTCGTCCACGCGGGCCCAGTGCGTGTTGGACGACTTCACACACAACCTTCGAATCTCTTCACAGGCGTGCGCAGGTTTCCTCACGATGTTTTCCTTCACCGTAAGAGCGTCGGATAACGTACATATATTTTCGAAAATTCGAAAATACATTGGTACGTGTCGGGATTTGAACCTCAGCCCTCCCGGTAGGAAGGCGACAGTCTACACCACTGAGCCACCGACGACAATGAGCGGGTTTAAATGCGCTACTGCTGAGTCGAAGGACGTATAGCGTCTCAAGCTGCTCTTGCCAACAGCGTAAAACAGTCTTCTGTCTCTGCAGGGGCGTCTTTCCCTTAGGTGGGTGGTGTGCGTTGCACTGTGTCTCTGTTCTTTATAGTATTCATTTAATTATCTGTTCCTTACAGTGGTCACCACAACGGTTCTCTCGCTGTAGTGGACACCAAAGACAAAGCAGACTTTTTGGCGGAAGCATTGTCGGAATCACAGCTGGGTAAGAAAATGCATGACAGACGCAGTGTTGAAGGAAATTGAACTTTTATTAATTTACTAGCTTTTGCGTGCGACTTCGTCCGCGTGGAATAGTTACTTTGGCCTAACGCTCTCTTTCACCCGCTACTTCGTTTATATAGGTGAGTTAAAACTGCGATATCTCATAAGATATTCATTTAAATTGAATGATGTAAAGGGAAATTTTGTTTAAAATGAAATACTTGTGATCAATAAAGTATTTATTTGGATAAGGATTGATACCATATTTATGAAAATAGCTTCGCAAAATGATGCATTATTTTAGAAAAAAAATTTAGCAAAAAATATGTTATAGGGAGCTAACCTTAAAAGATAGACATATGCTGTCGCGGACTTTTTTGTAGACCTTTAAAAGGGTAACAGTACTCTAATACATTACTTTTGCGAAACTTTAACCGTTTACGCAGCGTACGCAGCGGAATCTCCAAGTAAGAAAATTTCCCCCCGGATTTTGAAACATTATTCATTGCTGCTCCGCTTCTATTGCTTGTATCGTGATGATATATAGCCTATAGCCTTCCTCGATAAATGAGCTATCTAACACTGAAAGAATTTTTCAAATCGGACCAGTAGTTCCTGAGATTAGCGCGTTCAAACAAACAAACAAACTCTTCAGCTTTATAATATTAGTATAGATTTCAACACTTGCATCTGTCATGGTCAGGTGTATCACCAGGTGAGCGAACTGACCAGCCCTTTCACTGAATGGCATAAAAATAAATAAATATCCACTGACATTCACACAGCGCCGTCTAGCCCCAAGTTAAGCGTGAAGTATTATGGGTACTAAACAACGGATAAACATACTTATATATTTTTTGTAAATACATACATATTACACATAGAAAACACCCATTACAAACAGACATGTTCATGCACAGAAATGTTTGCACGGTGATCGAACCCGGAACCCTTAGTGTTGCAGTCGACCTCTCAACCGCAATACCAAATGGGTCAGATCAAAAAATAGAAAAATAGGTCGTCTTTCAGACGTGGAGTCCGTATGGGTCGGTGCTAGACGAAGTTCAGCGGAAGACCCGGCGGGTTACCGCTGGGACGTTGGCGTGGAACTGCGCAGAACTGCTGCTGATGTCTTCACTGATGCCACTGCTGAGGAGCATTATCCCGTGGTATGGAAGTAGAAACATTAACCAAGCACAAACCTACTCTCTCTCTTCAACCTATCGCTAAAGCCAAAACGGGCAAATACAGGGGTCTAGGCTCTGAATATGACTTTGTCCCATTCGGTGTCGAGACCCTTGGTCCGTGGGGCCCTAGCGCTATTAGGCTTTTTAAAGAAATTTCCAAACGATTAGTCGACATTACTGGAGACCGAAGATCTGGCAGCTACCTTGGTCAAAGAATTAGTTTAGCGATTCAAAGGGGTAACGCTGCAGTGTCTTCGGAACTTTACCGAAGGGGGGTTCTTTTAATTATTTTATTTAGTTATTATATGTTTTTTTATTTTAGTTATAATATTTAATTTTTAAGGTTCTTAGTTGTTAGTATTGTCACCTATCGCTTTCTTCAACATTTAAAAAAAATGGCGCGAGTCGGACTCGCACATGGAGGGCTTCGTAGCAGCAAGTTACATAAAATAAAGTATTTTTTATTTACTTAGGCACTTACTACAGCTTTAATATGAAAAATAGTGGTTCATCGTATATGACGTATAAAAAAAACTACACACCAGAAATCGTTCGAACTAAATAGCGTTGTTAGATTTTAAGGTACATTATATATTTTTTACGATTTTATCAACCCCACAGTTTAGAAATTAGAAGGGGGGACACACTTTTTTCAACATTGGAAGTGTCTCTCGCGCAAAAGGGGTTGTGTTATTCGGACGGACGAACAGACAGACAGACAGACTTGACGAATCTATAAGGGTTCCGTTTTTTGCCATTTGGCTACGGAACCCTTAAACGGTATTTCCATATTACAAACAGATATTCCAATTTTGTTTATATATATATTTAGATTACTAACTTTGCTTCCAAACTTTCATCTTCAGTGGCTGAACAGAACGAGGATTCCAGTACCTGAAGGTGGAGCGGACTGCGTGGCCTTGGAGAGGGTGCACCACGACCGGCCGGTGTTCGTAGACCTCCAGTGCCTTTTGGAAAGGCCTTTTGCTTGTGAAAGAGGTGGGGTCTAATTTTTTTTGGAATTAGTCAGCAATAACTACTTGGTGATATTGGATTTATAGATGGTATGGTAATATTACACTTACTATATGGTAGACTTAGTATTGAGTCGTCTAGGTAGGTACCTAGACGACCGATGCCGTACCAAGACAGTACCCGATATCGTCCCGAGAAATAGAACTGTTTTGCACTTCTGTGTTTCGAGATGAGTGCACTGTAGCTAGTGAAATAACCGGGTATATCTAACATCAGTCGTCTAGGTATCGGGCGCAGGGCGGTGTTGACGAGCAATAGTCACTTTAAATAGATACAGTTTTTCTTCAATGCTGCTCTGTCATGGTCAGTTCTGTCACTTACCAACAGCTGAGCGAGCTGACCGCCTCGTTAACTTATATTAAAAAGATTTAACCCATAAAAAAATGTAATATTACTGGACGTGAGACATTTAAAATCGTCGTCGCCCTGCGACGATATTGACGAAGAATTAGCACTTTATAAAGTGAATATTTTTCTTATACTCATGGTCAGGCCATCAGGTGAACGAAGTGACCTACCCAATCAACTTCCTATTTTCCTATTCAACCTATCGCAGCCCACTGCTGGACATAGGTCTCCCCCATTTTGCGCCAGATATCCCGCTCCTCCGCATTCCTCATGCAGCCTCCACCAGCGACCGCCCACAAATGGTGGGTCCATCGGGCCGGAGGGCGTCCTACGTTACGCCATCAGGTGAACGATGTGACCTACCCAATCAACTTCCTATTTTCCTATTCAACCTATCGCAGCCCACTGCTGGACATAGGTCTCCCCCATTTTGCGCCAGATATCCCGCTCTTCCGCTTTCCTCATCCAGCCTCCACCAGCGACCGCCCACAAATGGTGGGTCCATCGGGCCGGAGGGCGTCCTACGTTACGCTTGCCAAGACGCAGTCTCCACTCCAGAACTCGTCTGCTCCAATGGCCATCGGTTCTGCGACATACGTGACCAGCCCACTGCCACTTCAACTTGCTGATCCGGCGGGCTATGTCGGTAACTTTAGTTCTCTTACGGATTAAATCATTTCTGATCTTATCCCTAAGAGAGACCTCGAGCATAGCTCGCTCCATTGCGCTATTCATATAGCTCATACATCATAGAGCTATTCATCCACAGAAGCAAGAGTCGAAGTAAAGGTCATAGAGCTGAAGAGAGTCCGGTGCAAGAGAGGCTTGTACCATGTATTCGATGGCAGGATGAACTGGCATCAGGCTGCGGCATACTGCGTACTGCATAAGATGAGGTAATCTTTCTTCGTTTCTTCTTTCTCCGACCTTTTTGAGAGAACGAAAGAAATGTTTATTCTGTGACAGTATACAATATAATCTTAAACGTAAAAAAACTTAAGTCTTAACTTAATTTTTATGCAACAAAGTTTACAGGACGCTGATAGTATGTGCTACACCTGACCATGACAGAGCGGTATTGAAGGTGGTCGCAAGTGGTCGGTGCATCGGTCCGGTATACGCTTCGCTTGCCAAGCCACGGTCTCCACTCCAGAACTCGTCTGCTCCAACGGCCCGAGGTTCTGCGATATACGTGACCTGCCACTTCAACTTGCTGTTCCGGCGGGCTATGTCGGTATTTTTAGTTGCTTTGTGGATAACATCGTTTCATCTTTAGGAGAAACCCCAAGCATAGCTCACTCAATTGAGCGTTAAGTGACTTCAAACTTGTGAACATATCCCGCAGTCAGTGTCCATGTCTCAGCTGCGTCCATGTTAGCTCGGGTAGGACACATTATTCAAGGACTTATGTCTTTAAGCATTGCGGAATCGTTGACATGAAGACCAGCACAGCAGACGGTTAATATAAAGTATCTATGTCATTTTTTATCTGTAATAAATCGCCTAATATCTTGGTTACAGTCTAGCCAACATTGGGGACCATGAGGTGCTTAAAGAAACTTGGCACATCCATGCTGAAGACCAGGCCGAGTAAGTTATACAATGATTCATTAACAGCCTATAATATCTCACTGCAGGTTACAGGCCTCCCTATGTGGTGTAATGGTTGAGATGTAAGTTGTTACACAAGGGGTTCCGGGTTCGATCCCCGGGGCAGTTCCAACATTTGTGTGCATGATCTTGTCTATTTTGGTCTGGATGTTTTATATGTATGCATTTACCAAAAAAAATATATGCATAAGTATGTTTATCCGTGATTCGGGATGTGGGCACTGTAGCTGGTAATTTACCGGGTTTAGGAGACCTAACATCTGTGTATCGGCTGACGGGCGCAGTGCAGTATTGATAGAGAATAATAACTGTCTATCAGTTGTTAGTCTCAATCAATGCCGCTCTGACAGGATCAAGCGTATCACTTACCAGGGTGAGCGTCCTGACCGTCCTGTACACCTTGTATCATAAACAAATGGGTCTCCAGGTCTGAGGACCAGGGTGGATACTGAAGTTATAAGTAAGTATATAAGTGCATCTTTTCCATCATCATCATCAGCTCAATAATCGTCCCAACCGAGGGGCACGAGCCTACCCGTTTAGGCCGACTTTACGCACAACCTTTGAATCTCTTCGCAGGCGTGCGCAGGTTTCTTCACGATGTTTCCTTCACCTTATCCCTAGATTACAAGTAATCCAGAATAGGTTCATGCGCAACGACACAGGCGCGCCGTGGTTCTTGTTCAATGAAAATCTCCACATCGACATAGGAGTGCTCACTAGCTCGCAGTTTCTGGAATTCTCTCTTCAAACTATCGCAATCCACTGCAGGACATAGGTCTCCCCCATTTTGCGCCAGATATCCCGTCCTCCGCTTCCTCATCTCCTTTCGCAAGTCGTCGGTCCCTCGGTTCGGTCCTACGCTACGCTTGCCGAGACGCGGTCTCCACTCCACAACTTGTCTGCTCCAACGGCCATCGGTTCTGCGACATACGTCTCCGGCCCACTACCACTTCAACTTGCTGATGCGGCGAACTATGTACTTACGGTAACTTTAGTTTTCTTACGGATTAATTAATTTCTGATCTTATCCCTAAGAGACACTCCGAGTATATCTCGCTCCATTGCGCGTTAAGTTACTGAACTTGTGAACCGATCCCGCAGTCAGTGTCCATATCTCAGCTGCGTATGGTAGCACGGGTAGGACGCATTGCTCAGAGTCTTTCTTTTTCTGGAGTAAGCTTCCATTTATATTCTAGGTATTGAAAACGCATGGATTGGATCCCGAGGGACCCTGGGAAAATGGACCTGGGTTGATACTGGGGTCAGCATCTTTCAGCAGCCATCTTACTTTGACTCCTTGCCTGGGCAATGGCCACCTATGAGGTACTTCCTCCTTGTTATGAGAACATTTTTTATTTATTTTAGAGTTAATTGCCTTAATCATCACTCGTCAGATATATTAATAATAATAATAAATTGTGTTTATTGTTATCCACAAAAATATACATATCACATTTTGTACAAATAATGCAGTAACAAGATCAACAACAGGAAGCAGCTCAGCGTATGCTCATCTGCGACCAGGAATCTCAGACAGCGCTGATTTACACCCACTCCCTTTTTCTCTTTAGGTGTTAAACAAGAAATAGGTCATGAGGGCTACATAATTTTAACATTTAGTCATATATATATATATCTAAAAAAAAAACAAAAGTATGATAAAAGATAATATTAAAAAAAATAATTTGGGATATTAACAAACAAAAAAATAGTAAGGAATGTGTGTGTGTGTGCGTGAGTTTGTGTGTGTGTGTGTGTGTGTGTGTATTGTGTGGATGGTGTATGTGAGGGCGTTTGTGTAAACCGTGTAAAAGTATATGTTTGAGCACCTACCTATTCAAAAAACTCTTTCAATGACAATAATTTCCAATACGCGCTGATAATATCTTGCGCAGCTAATTGTTTTTTTAGTAAAGCTAACTTGTATTTCTTTTTGAAACACTCAACTGTCATTGATATTCTCATTGGGGGTGGCAAGTCATTCCAAATGCTAGCTGCACAAAATTTAAAAGAACTTCGATATCTTGTGGTATTATATTGCTTACAGCAATAGCAGAATATATTATATTATCTGTTGCAATATTCATTCCAAGAAGAAAATAGCCAAGAAGCTTGTACTATATAGGTTGTAAATAACTGATAAAATTATTTACAATCTTTTATACTTTTCTTTGAGCGTCGGTAGCTCAGTGGTGTGGACTGTCGCCTTCCTACCGGGAGGGCTGAGGTTCAAATCCCGACACGTACCGATGTATATTCGAATTTTCGAAAAATATATGTACGTTATCCGACGCTCTTACGGTGAAGGAAAACATCGTGAGGAAACCTTCATGCATGCCTGCGAAGAGATTCGAAGGTTGTGTGTGAAGTCGTCCAATCCGCACTGGGCCCGCGTGGACGACTAAGGCCTAATCACCCTATACGGGTAGGCTCGTGCCCCTCGGTGGGGACGTTTAATGAGCTGATGATGATGATACTTTTCTTGTCCATTTTATATATTTTATGACCAAGTTCTGGAAAAATGTCCAAAGCTTGGATAGTATCACTTTGATATAAAGAGGTATGCAACATTGGGGGAATTTATGTTATTAGTTACGTACTTTAACTTTATAAATATTTTTTTCTATTGTTAGAAAAGTCAATGTTTTTGATAAAACGCCATCTTTCGTTGAGTAGTATTACTAACAAAGCATGCTTATAGGGACCGAAGCGAGGTGAAGCAGAGCGGTTGCCTGCAGTTGGACAGGCACGCGACGCATCCGCCTATATTTATGGAGGCTCGTTGCGAGAGAAAGATGCAGTTTATATGTTATGAAGGTGAGAATTTTTAATGCAATTGATATACAAAGAGTTTATTTGGCTATTTATTTTATTAATCAAACACATAATAATGTGCTAGATTACTAAGGCACTTTGTGTGTTTAGGTTTACATTACGAACCTCGGTTTACATTACCCCCTCGCAAGAATATGTAATTCCTATAACACCCTTAATGAAAAATCATCTGACCTTGACATATTTACACAAAAACTCAATATTTTAAAACACAAAATGCTGAAACTGCTCGATAGTCTTCACTCATAATCATATTGTAACTTTTCTTTGCATACTCGTATGTTCAATTCAAATGTTTTTTTATTATATATTTTTATCTTCTGTTTAAATGCCTCTAACTACAACAATGTTGTGTGTGCATGTAAAAGGCTTGCATATATGAACCTTTATCATGAAAATGTAAATACAAACGTTGATTATGTTTAGCTGTAAGCACACCTTTATAAATAAATAATAAATAGGTAAATGTTTTTTCTATGATTATAAATGATTTCTTAATGCTTTAACATTATCAACAATCGAATAACTCGCCTTAAGCATCCTTCAATGCTCTATTTAGTATTATTATTCTCCTTCAATGCCACACTGCGCCCATCACTGAAAACAACAGATATTAGGTATCTTATACCCGGTATTTTACTAGCTACAGAGCCCCGCATCCCGCAGACATCAGCATCTCGAAATATAAAAGTGCATAACACTCCTATTTCACGACACTATATCTGGCACTGCAATGGTACCTACCTAGACCACTCACCTAATATATTATACTGTGAACCTAGTAATAAAAATATGTGTATTTTCAGGTGTCCAATCTCAAAACTCTCAGTCAGCGCCACCTAGCGACGACGTCTATTACTACGTGCTAGTTCGGCAGCAGCTCTACTGGCAGCACGCTTTTGACAACTGCTTGAAAATGAATGGAACACTGGCCAGTATTGAAAATAACGATGTGCTTATTCAACTGTTGTTGGTCATGGGAGAGAATAAAGATGCACGTATGGATGTTTTTTCGATATTATTATGAAATGAGCGCATAAGACTTTAATATAAAATAAATAAATATCCACTGACATTCACACAAATCACACATCGCCATCAAGCCACAAGTTAAGCGAGAAGCCTGTATTATAAATAAAAATAAAATTCGTTTATATTCAGGCAACATAACCCATATTAAAACATTACAAGTCAAATTTGATTTATCAATTATAACTAAAAAAAACATGATTTATATTAAAAAATCCATAATTATGGATACTAAACAACGGATAAACATACTTTCATACTTTTTTTTTGTAAATGCATACATATTATACGTAGAGATAACCAAGACTAATATAGACATGTTCATGCACACAAATATTTGCACTGCCCGGAGATAGAACCCGGAACCCTAGGTGTTGCAGCCGACGTCTCAACCGCTACACCACATGGGTCGTCGAATATACTTCGGTTTACTACTAGCAAGTTAAAATGGCAGAGGGCTCGCGTATATCGCAGAACCGATTTCCGTTGTAGCAGACGAGTTCTGGAGTGGAGACCGCGTCTTGGCAAGCGTAGCATAAAACCGTGGCTGAAGGACCGCTCGCGCGGGCGCTGGGGTAAGAAAGCGGAGGAGCGGGATATCTGGCGCGGCATGGGGGATACCTATGTCCAGCAGTGGACTGCGACAGGTTGAAGTGGGCAAGATTATTACCACATTGCGCACGTTGTCTCCGTATGGTACTGTGTGGTGTTGATCCGCGGTACCACTGTTGTCGTGCAGGTTCTACCGCCACCGAACATTGACGAACACACTTCTATTCAACCTATCGCATTCCACTGCAGGACACAGGTCTCCCCCATCTTGCGCCAGAAATCCCGGTCCTCCGCTTTTCTCATCCAGCCTCCACCAGCGACCTTTCGCAAGTCGTCGGTCCATCGGGCCGGAGGGCGAAATGTCGGACACACTTACTGAACCTTATTTATGTCATAATTGACTATGTCATAATGCTAATAAATATCTACTGGCATTCACACAGCGCCATCTAGTTCCGAACTAAGCATTTAGCCTGTAATATACCCATATTACTAAACAACGGATAAATATAAATATCCACTGACATTCACACAGCGCCATTTAGCCCCAAACTAAGCATTTAGCCTGTAATATGGGTACAAAATAACGGATAAACATAATTTATATGAGTATGTTTTGTAAGTACATACATTATACATAGAAACACACAGACCAACAAACAGGCATGTTCATGCACACGAATGTTTGTACTGTCCGGAACCCTTGGTTAAGTAGCTAACGTCTCGACCATTACAACACATGGATCGTTGTCATAGTATCCAATAATGAAACTTATTTATTTATTTAGACTCAGCAACAATACATGCATATACATATTATAATATTACAGTGTTACATTACAAAATTCTGATACATGTATCTATTATAGGTAAGTTCAGTTTAATCAATATATTATTATTACTTTCGTACTATAACTAGTTACAAGTTAAGTTATTATATTATAGTGAAATTCCATTCAAAGTAAACCATTATGTAGCCTCTGACTTCATGAAGTGCATGATCTTCCCTTTAAATTTTACAAATGAATCAAATATGTCCAAGTCCTGTATTGTGCTTACCATGAGTAATATTAATATTAGTTTACAATTCCAGCAATTCGTCACATCTGGATATCGGGGCGGCTAAACATGACCAAAGATATGGCCGACACGGTTTCCTACTCTTGGTACAATCCGGCCAGTGGTAGAAGGATCAACGACCATTTACGAAGCGACGACGTTTCGTTATACGTGAGTTTAACACCTCCTTTCTCTCTTTCTCTTGTTGTTCATCGAACTAGTGAAATTACCGGGTATGCAGGGGTGGATCATGAATTTGTGGGGTCCTGAGCTGAAACTACTGAGGTGCATATCAACTACCTATTTGTCATGCCAAAAACCAGTTTCTTTATTGATATATATTTTCTTACAAAATTAATAAATAAATATCATATTATTCATACCCCTACTTTACCTAATGTAAATATTTAGTTATTTTAATTCTGACTGTTATCCCATTCCCCCTTTAACCAATTTTTTAACCCCATGCGCGGAGCACTAACATAATATTATAATAATTAATTTACAAAATAATCTTAAACTAAAGAGAGTACGGACCATGAGTCTGTAGATGTAATTTTATTAATAAAAAAATAAATAAATATCATTGCTATAAATTCTTTATTGCACACTAATATAAATATTACCTACTAAAATCTACGGAAGTATTAATTTTACAAGAGGCGACCTTATTGTGGAAGCAATCTCTCCCAAGCAATCTTTGAATGAGAAACCGAATCGCCCATTGTTTTTAGCAAGGTCTGGGGGCCCCTAGTAACCTCGGGGCCCTGGGCTACAGCCCAAGTAGCCCTTAGGTAGATCCGGCCCTGTGACGGGCGCAGGACGGTATTGACGACGGTTTTTTCGGAATGACTTATCGCTGTTGGCTGCAGGTGGCCTTTACAGCTTCACCAGGTAAGTGGCGAGCGCAGATGGCTCACAGCATTAAATATTGACGACGGATCGGTCAAAGGTCAAAGTCTAAGCTCAAAAACTTATATTTTTAACTCATGAAGACGATTTACCTACAAGCAATAGTAGTATTATATAGTATCGTACTAAGTGATTCAAAGGTTGTGCGTGAAGTCGTCCAACCCGCACTGGGCCGCGTGTACGACTTAGGCCTAATCACCCTATACGGGTAGGCTCGTGCCCCTCGGTGGGACGATTAATGAGCTGATGATGATGATAGTATCGTTAAAGTGTAAAATGCCCCCTCCTGAGTTGCTGTGCCCGACAGGGTCCATAATGTACCTATATAAATTGTCAACTTATGGCCATTGTGGAAAAGCAATAAATGCTTGATTGATTAAAAACCGTTCTTCGAAGTATTCACGGAGTCTTATACTTATACAGATATGGGAAATGTTTATTCTCAGACCCCGCCCTGGCTTGACGAGGAGTACAGTATGGACAGCCCTTGCCTGAACCTAGACCGGCAGGACCACCTTAACGGCCTCGTGTACGGACTACCATGTGATACCGCGCAGTACTCTATTTGTATGATCGGTGAGTAGAACTCTCTCTTCAAGCTATCGCAGTCGACTGCTGGACATATGTCTCCCCTATTTTGCGCCAGATATCCCGGTCCTCCGCTTTCCTCATCCAGCCTCCACCAGCGACCTTTCGCAAATCGTCGGTCCATCGGGCCGGAGGGCGTCCTACGCTACGTTTGCCGAGCCCCGGTCTCCACTCCAGAACTCGTCTGCTCCAACGGCCATCGGTTCTGCGACATACGTGACCAGCTCACTGCCACTTCAACTTGCTCATCCAGCGGGCTATGTCGGTAACTTTAGTAAAACTCTTTAAGTACCTATATCAATGGTCGGGATTTGTACCTCAGCCCTACCGGTAGGAGGGCGACAGTCAATTCCATTGAGCCACCGACACTCGCTTGAACATTAATTGAAAGAAATAATGATTTATTTGACACAATAAAATACATAAAACTAATAATAATAAGTGCCAGATAGGACTTCCCTCAGCATTTGTTCTGGCACACAAAAAGCGTACCAGGACGCTGTTTTTCAGGGAGGCCCTGGTAGGCAACCAAAAAACTATTGAATAATGTTTTGTATTTCAGAGAAATCCATCAAACCATTGGGGGTGGAGAATGCAACTGGAGGTTATGAGTCGTCTTAGAATTGTTAATTCGAAATACTGTAATAAAGTATCTTTAACAACACTTATTTTTATTTTATGACCTTGTAGGCATATCAGAGGCAGTCGTAACTAAGGAGTTGATAAATATTTCTTTTGATAATAATTTGCAGAATAAAGAACTAAGTTTGATGACCCATGTGTTGTAAAGGTTGAGACGTTGGTTACTACACCAAGGGTTCCGGGTTCAATTCCCGGGCCGTACAAACATTTGTGTGAATGAATGTCTGTTTGTAATGGTCTGGGTGTTTCTATGTATAATATGTTTTTTAAAAAATGAATATAAGTATGTTTATCAGGTGTTTAGTACTCTATCTAGCCTCATATTAAGCGAGGAGCTTGTATCCTCGCTTAATATGAGGCTCGGTGGGTAGCTGTGCTAATATTTTTAGAAAGAAGTGTGTAGGAGTGATAGTTATTGTACAATGTACATGTATGAGTGCCATTTAAATTGTCAATGTGTTAGTAAATAAGTAAAAGCAGACATCTTGTGTGTGTGAGTAGGTAGCACAATATCAGTGCACAAATAAGACAATGAAAATAACACAATAAAGAAAAATTACAAAAATATTTTATTTGATTCATCTTAATTACCATACATAGTTGAAGATTCACCTTCACAAAAAATATTTTTTTCTTTCTATCTTTAAGTTTTTTTTTAATGTTTTCTGTAAACAAGACATGAGTTCGCTCACCTGCTGGTGATACCCCTTACAATGACAGATGCAGAGGTAGTCTAAGGCCAGTATTCCAGAACATGACTCAACATTGATGTTTACTTAAATTGAGTTAGAAAGGGATGGTGCTATTTATCATATAAAGCACAATCCCTTTCTCACTATACTTAAGTGAAGATTAACACTTAAGTCTCGTTCTTGTATACGGGCCTCAGTGTATAATCTTAACTAATAAACAACGAAGTATCACTTAATCTGCTGCAACATGTCTACCCAACGTTCGTTCACTTTACTGAGCTTCTCGCAGTTTGCATTCATTGTGGTGAGACCTTCCTTATATGTACGTAAATGGCTGAGGTATATACGAAGACTGTCATTCAGTGCCCGAACTGATTCCACTTCCAGCATCAACTCGGATATGTCTTTCTGTAAAATAATTAATACATACTTTCTGTAAAATAAATAGTTATTGACTAGTGTTGCCAGGCCCGATTTGTTTTAAATCGGAACACAAGGCCAAAAAATCGGGATTTGAGATTGAGGTTATCATATTATATTTAGATATAAATTAAAATAAAAATGTGTTACACATTGAGTAACAAAACACACATTGCAGCAATCTTGCCACAACACAAAGCAGGAGGGGCAGTCCCCCGCCAAGAAAAAGAAAACAATACATAAAGTACATGCTCAGTTGGTTAAGGTTTTTTTTTCCCAAGCAGAGAGACAGAGAGAGGTGTAGGCACTGAAGTAAACAGTTGCTTAGGTTAGGTAAGACCTTAGGACCTACAAAAAAGGTTGAATCACGGGCGATAAAAACTTATTCGAGGCACCCCGATACGAATAGGGGAATTTTATTTATGGATCTCGAAAACTAGGAGTTTCCGCAGGAGGGGGAGTGGAAGGGTCCTTAACCACCCTTCACCCCCTCCTCAAAAAAAAACCCCATATATGTGCGGCCTATATAGTAGTTTTACCAAAAAATAATGTTGGTACACTGAGGACAAAGATATAAAGTTTTTACTGAAAGTGGTGATTTACACGTCCTTTTGAAACTCTCGATATGAATAAAAAGTAGTACAAAAATTACGAAATATTAAAAAGACTATAATTTTGTTACTTCATAAAATGAGGGCGTAGCGACATTGTAACATAATTCATGCAGAAAAAGCATTCGTGAATAAATAATATGAATATGAGTATTCATGATTACAAATTTATTTCCAGAAGTTATTAGAATAGGTACCTTTCGTTTTGAGGATGTGACTGAAACACTAGACATTTTTATTCTGTATGGTCTCTATAATTAAAATTAATTACTATTGATAGAAAAAGCATTCGAAACAATTCGAAATAAAACAATTATATTAATTACAATTTTACAACGGTTTTCTAAGATTGTTTTTATGTCAATCTGACATTTTTCGTATTTTTGGTAGGTCTTGCCATGATCGTAATGTTAAAATCCTGAATAAAAACATTTTGAAAATCTTTAAAACGACATCCTGAAATTAGTTTCAATTACTTGATGTGACGAATAATATTATAAAATATATATATAAACATTGGTGGTACTAAATATATTGTACTAAGCAGAATCATGTTATTGGAAATTACAATTTGGGAGAACTCAAATGTTCAAAAAACATATAAACCATTATAATACCCATACCCAATTTACCTTTATATAGTACTCATACATTCTCAGCAAAGAAATCTTGTAAAAATCTTATAAGCGTGTTCAATTTATTGACTTCACAGGATTTGGTAATACTTCAAAACGCATGCGCGCATTAATCAATCAGCGCCATCTGCAGAAAAAATGGCATATCAAAAAATAAACGCCGCCATTTTGACATTTGTTTGGCTTTTGTGTTCCACAATAAAGATTTTCGTGTAATTAAGTGATTTGAGCTAATTGTGTTATATTTTACGCGTATAGATTGATACATATTCACGCCCTAAACATAATAACTTACACATCAGTGATCGTCGTTGTCTAAAAGCCTCGCATAAATCGATAACTTACTCGTACCGCTCTTTTATTTTCTCGCATCAAATTTCACATTTATTTTCGTGTAAAGATCAGTAAAACTTTAATAAACTGCTAGAAAAGAATATTACCTATATTTCGAAGATACATTTGTTGTATTTTTGATTTGAAATGTAATAAAAAGTCGTATAAGAAAAAGGCGCGAAGTCGCAGTTCGGTGGTGCAGTAGGTTCGGAAATAACAAGAAATAAAATGGGTGTTTGAGACAAAGACATATCGGTCTTCTTGTTGTTTACCCAATTCTGTTTCTTTCATGTTCGTTTATTATCTGCAAAAATCTAACTTATGTATGCAAAAGGAGAGTACTTTCCCCTACCATATTGAGTTCATGTAAGTAACAAATTAAATAATAATTATTATATAATTGCTAGTTATTTCAACAGTAGTAATGTTAAATATCGTATTGACTAAAATTACCAAAAAAAGAGGTATCACAAAAAAAATTTCACAGTTTTTATAACTTACATTTTAATGTTATTTCTTTCAATGATTTCCTTATTCAGGTTAAACTCGTAACTTGCGATGCGGTTAAGAAGTAGAAAGAGGAAGCGACCGCTCTCAGGGAAGAGAAGTTCTCAGAAGGTGACCAAATTTAAGAAGAAACCTATCAAAACTACTTTGCCTACGCCCAGCCCTGCGTGGACAAACGTTATAAACAGGGACGTAGCCAAAAATGGCTTGGCTCCTACAAATTTCTGCATCACACGCTCACAAAATTTAAAAACTCGCCCTGTAAGAACAAGGTTAGTGAAAAGCATGGAGAAGTCCTCTGATACTTTGCACAAAACAAAATTAAAGCACAAGGAGTGTCCCAAGAAACCAATCTTCCAAACTGTTGTACGAAATACCAGTAAAGATACAGTGTCGTCATCCACTAACGTTAAGAATAAAGTCATGCAAAATGACAAAATCACAACAACACTAAAAACGAAAGAGGTCCGTACTACTAAAAGTGTTCAATTGCGTCACAGCTCCTTAAACAGGGAGTTGCGTAAGACTGAAGTGGCGACAGCAATGAATTCCCGACGTAAAACGCGACGTATGGATAAACCTGATAAATCGGCTTCTTTGAACAGCTCTCCGATACGTAAAGTCAGACAGATGGGTGTGCCGTCTCCAAAAATCACAAAAGTCACTTCAACAAATGAGAGTCCAAAGAAGAAAGGCAAAGCCAAACTGGAAACAGCGAACTGGAGTGATGAAAACGACATAACAATGTACGAAGCCCACACAACTACATTCGTAGATTTCCCAACTCAAAAATCCGAAGAGTCTGACTCGGATGCTCATGTAGAGTCATCAGAACTGTGTCTTCCAAACGATTGCCTAAACGATTTTATGGCTATAGCAGAGTGTGCCAGATTGATAACGGAGAACATAGAGAAAGAGGAAGAGGTTAACTTCTTAGCGGATAAAGCGGCCAAAGTGATGACAACCGATAAAGAAGATAAGAAGACATCACGTAAGAATTCAGTAGAGAAACGTCTGATAAAAAGGAGGAAGTCGAGCAATGATCTTGAGATGTACCAGCCGACGTCCACAACTGATGACTTGGAAGCTTGCACAGATTTCCTTAGCAGTGGAGAGAAATATGCACAGGTAATTAATATAATCAATATCTACTGACGTTCATACAGCGCTGTCCAGCCCCAAACTAAGCCTGTAATATGGATACTAAATCAATGAATAAACATCATCATCATCGGCTCATTAAACGTCCCCACCAAGGGGCACAAGCCTACCTGTATAAATTTGGTTTGATCGACTTCACGCACAACCTTTGAATCTCTTCGCAGACGTGTGCAGGTTTCCTCACGATGTTTTCTTCACTGTAAGAGCGTCAGATAACATACATATAATTTCGAAAATACGAAAACACATACGTTGTGGGATTTCAATCTTCACCCTCCCAGATAAACATACTTTAATTATTTTATGTCATGAATATAACAGTATCATCATCAGCTCATTAAACGTCCCCAACGAGGGGCACGAGCCTACCCGTGTATGGTGATTAGGCCTTAATCGTCCACGCGGGCCCAGTGCGGATTGGACGACTTCACGCACAACCTTTGAATTTCTTCCCAGGCGTGCATGAAGGTTTCCTCACGATGTTTTCCTTCACCGTAAGGGCGTCGGATACGTACATATATTTTCGAAAATTTGAAAACAATATTGGTACGTGTCGGGATTTGAACCACAGCCCTTCCGGTAGGAAGGCGACAGTTCACACCATTGAGCCACCGACGCTCTTAACATAAATAACCCGACCGACTTAATATAACAGTATGTCATATACATATGTGTCAAGCGGCTCTGACATTTTTTGGTTGATATTTCTTTGTGATTGTGCGTTTCTTTGTGATTGTGCGTCTTGTTAGTTAATTGTTTATCTAAGATGATCAAATACTAAATCAGCGACTAGAAGTAACTTCCAACACTTGATTTGGCCACTTTCTTTATTCAATTGAGTCTGCATTTGATACTTTTGAGTCTTCCGAACCGGTGGTAGAGTCATTAGATTTAATAAAAAAATTATATACTGTTTTGACGATTCAAAAGTATCTGTAAAGATTTATTTGAATAAAGCATTGTTCAATTTCAATTTCAATTTCTTCAAATTATAAAATGTTAAAATCTACTTTGAATCTACCACTCCTTCTTAGAGTTGGATCTAATAAAAAGACTACAAGAAACTCTGTACTTTTCAATCATCAATTATTTTAGGAAGATTTTAATTTATCTAGACTGTATGTATTCAAAATAAAAATTAATATCATCCTCAGTGTTTAGGCCTTAGTCGTCCACGCGGCCAATGCTGAAATGACAGGCCGATCTAGGGGGGCAGACGGGGCACGTGCCCCGGGCGGCACGGTCAGGGGCGGCAAACCGACTAATGGACCACTCATCATTTACCTTACTTGCCCGCGGAATAAATAATAGTACAAGTGCATGGCCATAGAAATACGACTGATAACCGGAGCGCGGAGTAAGGCATGTTACTGAACCATTACATTTTTTTGCATAGTTCTAAATAGGCGCCCGCAGATCACGGTCAGCAGGCGGGTGCAGCTGCGATCTGAGGAATGACGCTGTATACGAAAACTCTCTCGTCGATCTCTATACAGGGCAGCAGTGTATTATTTCAAAGTTACGTAGTTATTTCTCTATGTTAATTGATGCCAACTTAGCTGCTTTAAAGCTATATCATTTTCATGATGGACAGCTACAATTGAAAAAAAATAAAAATAAACAATTAAGCTCCTTTTACTTGCATCAAGCGACCACGTTTTTTAAGAAAATATACAAAATAAATTGGAAATAAAACGCCTTTTTCATCCAGTGTGACTTCGAAAAAGCTGAGGCGAGTAGTCTTATTTCATTATAGAACTTAATTGATTAATATCAATACCAATAATTGATAAATTGTAACTTTTTAATGACATTGCTTTTTTGCCGAGGTTAGGATGGTTATGAAACAGCTTAAGCGTTATTAGACCCCCGCTACGACGGATATACCGCAGAGCTTTTGAAAGTAGGGGGCAC
This sequence comes from Leucinodes orbonalis, assembly GCA_019425675.1. Lineage (NCBI taxonomy): Eukaryota > Metazoa > Arthropoda > Insecta > Lepidoptera > Crambidae > Leucinodes > Leucinodes orbonalis. The sequence continues at coordinate 210,699 of PQWD01002528.1, read as the reverse complement.
GCCAGTGCTTAAGACCCTTCAGAAGCTTTTTAATTCCGGAATCGGTGATGGTGCGACACCAAAGGTGAGGAGCAATGGCGTGGTGGTGTTCTTCTTCAAGAAAGGTGATTAAACCTTTTCCCTCTCTATTCAACCTATCGCAGTCCACTGTTGGACATTGGTCTCATTTTGCGCCAGATATTCCGGTCCTCCGTTTTTCTCATCCAGACTCCACCAGCGACTTTTCGCAAGTTGTCGGTCCATCGGGCCGGAGGGCGTCCTACGTTACGCTTGCCAAGACGCGGTCTCCGCTCCAGAACTCGTCTGCTCCAACGGCCATCGGTTCTGCGACATCATTACCCACTGCCACTTCAGTTCGCTAATCTGGCGAACTATGCCGGTAATTTTAGTTCTTTTGCGGATAACATCATTTCTGATTTTATGTATAAGAGTCTCCCAACATAGCACGCTCGAGTAACTTTGAATTTCTGAACCAATCCGCAGTCAGTGTCCATGTCTCATCTGCGTATGTTGGTATGGGTAGGACGTATTTCTCAAAGACTTTTGTCCTTAAGCGTTGCGGAATCGTCGACGTGAAGATCTGATGTAACTTGCCTGATGCCGCCCAGCCCAAATGAATCCTCCTACTAGCTTCCCTTCCGAAATTGTGCCGGTCAAGTTTTAGCCCAAGTAAACTTATTCTTGGACAATCTGGAGAAGGACGCCACCGACGCTTATCAGAAACGCTACCGGTCTATAATTCTTCAAGAGAGCTTTATCACCCTTCTTAAAGAACGCTTGTGGACCACGCTTCCAGTGTAGTTCCCAGGTAGATGACGGCATTAAAAGAGCTCACCTAATGTCCTAAGGATGGGTTGTCCACCGGTGTTTAGGAGTTCTGTCGTAATACCGTCATCCCACGGGGCCCTTTCATTTCTCAGTTGCTTCAGTGCTGCACTAATTTCGCTAACGTCAACATCCGGCATATCCTACGTACAATGGCCTTAGTAGGCACCATTGTACGTAGTATGCCAAAAATACTACAAAGTGGAGTTCCCGAGCAGGATGAATGGCTTCAAAGCCCCGACACCTGCACAGACAGCAAAATCTGGTATACAGATGGCTCCAAAAGGGTAACAAAGTTGATGTGGAGCCTACCGAGGACCAACCTAGGGCTAACATTAGCACCAATTTGGGTCAGTACGCTCCATCTTCCAGGCTGAAGTATACGCCATCATAGAATGTGCGGAAGCGAATCGACTGGAAAACTGCGTTAACCAAAATATAACAATATGTTCCGATAGCCAAGCAGCTCTTAAAGCATTAACTCAACCACTTAAAATCAAAGCTGGTAAAAGACTGCGTGACCAAACTAAATGACCTGGAGGAAATAACAGGAAACTCTCAAATGGTACCAGGTCATTCTGACATCATTGGCAACGAAAATGCTGATGAAACTCGCAAAGCTGGGGCCAACGCCATCCAAAGACTGTAGAACCTGTCTGTGCATCCCTGAAAGCCTAAGGAAAAATGAAATAGAACGGAAGCTCCTCGAGGACTCTGTCAACTACTGGCTAGAGTCACCAGAGGCAGCTCACTCAAAAGCGCTAATCAAAGCCTACTCAAAGAAGCGAACCTCGAACTGCTACAGCTCAGTAAACCCAAGGTCAGGGTCCTTGTAAGGCACTGACTGGACACTGCAAGCTGAAAAGTCACCTTCACAAAATGAAGCTAAGTGACTCGGAAGCCTGCAGATTCTGCGCGAAGAGAGAGAACACCTGCACCTACTCTGCAATGTGTCCTCTACAATGGAAGCGAAATATCCACTTGGGTAATTATTATCTATGCCCAAGTGACATCAAATCTATAAAGTTGGCAGGGTCCTAAATTCCTAAAAAGTGCCAACTATTAGATGAACTCTAAGAGAGGAGCGAGTCACAAAAGATCTTCTAGGTCGAAGTGACTACAGGTCTGCATAAGCCTGATAATCCCTCAAAACCTAAATAATAATAATAATAGTAGGCACGTAGATCTTCGCTGTCTTCGGTCGTACTGAGACGCTCGACAAATCCATAGATTTCTCAACCTCTTCCAGGATCTGTTGGCGTAATGTGAGTAGTTGGCCATCTGCTATATTAAGCTTCACCAGAATGCTCCTGCCAAGTGGTTTTTGGAAAACTTGGGCCCCCTGTTCTCCTTAATAAGGTCCTTAATTAACCTTGTATTGAAATAGTAGAATTCTCTGCGAACGAGTTTTCGTATCCGCTTGGAGAGAGCCTAATATTCCGGTATGATAAGTTAAAGTCAAAATTCATTTATTTAAATTAGGCTTACAAAAAGCACTTATGAACGACAAAAATATACAAAAATTACATTACAAAAAATCAATTTATTCTTTGAACTTCTTAAGAGAGTCACGTGGTCTAAGGTTGTAGATAAAAGCTCTTTTTGTAGCACAAATATTGTATCAATGTCGGCAGCCATTGATACAATATTTGTGCACACACCCCACCCCACAACGGTAGACCATACGACATTACATTATAAAAATTACTAAAAACTAATCTTGCCGTTTTTACATCTGGACGAGTTATCTTGGATATTAAAAGCTTATGTGAAGAATTAACGACCCATTACAATATTGTGCCACATCTTCAAGTTATTCTCCATAGTCATTATGATCCGTCTCGCGCATATGTTTGACGATTTCCAGCCCTCCGAACAAGCCGGGTTCCTCAAAGGCTTCAGCACCATAGACTACATATTACATACGCTGTGGCAGGTTATACAGAAGAGCGAGAGTATAACTGACCATTATGTTTGGCGTTTGTGGACTATGAGAAAGCCTTCGATTCGATCGAGACTTGGGCTGTGTTTCATTCCCTCCAACGGTGCCTGACTGACTACTGCTATATCGAATTGTGAGATGTTTGTACGAGAGCGCTACTATGTCAGGCGAGTACATGAAGAGCTTACCATTGGCTTATCATTGGCACCGAGGAGTAAGACAAGGAGATGTAATATCTCTGAAACTATCACAGCTGCGTAAAAAGTTGCAGCTTTGTCCAAATGTCAATCAATTTGAGGACCTATTATATAAATTAGTGAAATAATATAGGATGATAAAGGTAAAAATAAATAAAAGAGGCGGGGCGCATTCTAAATTTTTGCCCCACCCAAAAAAAATTGAAGATCCGGCGCTGCTGAATGACCGACTACACGCAATTTTTTAATTTCTTCACAGGGGTTCGCAGGTTTCCTCACGATGTTTTCCTCCACCGTAAGGACGCCGGTTAACGTACATATAATTTCGAAAATTCGAAATCACGTTGTTACGTGGCGGTATTTGAACCTGCGCCCTCCATTGAGCCACGCTCATAAAATGAATATACCTACCTTATAATCTCTTCTGTCTCCAGCCGGATTTGGTGTCAATGCTAGAACAGGAGTATGTGCGCGAGTCCGAATGCGAGATATCGTCGACTTGTGATGCGCCTGCGCCCCTGGGGACTGCTATAGAGAGCCTGGAAGCCCTGTCGGCGAGGGGACCAACCACTGGCTTCTTAGCCGAAATTAGCCAGAGTTTATCCGCTGATGGGGGATGGGTGAGTAGTATTAGTATAATAATATTGAAAAAACATTTTTTAATGTTACTAAATGTACAGGACGGTCAGGACGCTCACCTAATGGTAAGTGATACGCCTGACCATGACATAGTGGAATTGATGAAGACGAATAACTGATAGATAGATATTTTTATCTATCAATGCAGCACAACACCCTAACAGACGTTAGGTCTCTTCTACCCGATGATTTTACTAAGTAAGTTTTAAGGATGGATTTTTGTTACTTTTTACGCAAAAAGTACTAAATAGATTTTAATAAAACTTTACAAAAATATGGCTTATTCATCAAAATCAAACAAGCTGCAATTTGTAAAGATGATGTATGAATTGTCTAAAAGATATAGTGTTCAATAAGTAGAAAAAAGTCTACCATCTGCTAACTATACTAGCGTGCGCTGGCAACACTGTTGCACATATGTTTGTCATATATTTTTTTCTTATTGTTTAATATTTTGAATTGTGTTGCAATGTTTAAAAAATAATAAAAAAAATATCTTTCGTTCTTCTCTGTGTAGTAAATTTGTATCTTAATAGGATCAGCATCATCGTCATTACAGCCCAATATGCCCACTGCGAAACAAAAGCCTCCCCTTAATTAGATAAATAATATAAACTACACCAAATACCAAACTTATTAATATTTTTAATACATATAAAATAACAGACAAGTGCATGTACACAAATGTTTGTAGTGACCATGATTGAACCCAGACCCTTGGTGTAGTAGCCGACGTATCGACCATTGCACCAAATGTGTCATCATATACTTGTTGATTAATTAATTTAACCCATTGAACGTCAAGTCATTGGCGATCAAAGGGTTAATGAAATTTGATTTAACAAATTTTAATATTATGTCCAATGACATTATATATTGCTAATATACCGAAATTGATGAAATGTATTACAATTTAAAAAGTGTTGACTTTTTGTGGTTTGTCACAGAGTGCGTCTGACTTGGCAGCCGATGAATCGTCGCTCGCGTGCCACGAAGAACAATCGCCTTCCGAATTAGAGTGTGTATTACTGTTATTATTTATTTTACTCCACCTATCTATTGACAAACACATTCACAAACGTGACTAACACACACAGTCACAAATGTGACGAACACACACACACACACACAAATTCACAAATGTGACGAACACACACACATTCCCGTACACGTACAAACAATGTGACACACAGACGCATGCAAACACAATGTGACACACAGACGCATACACACGGACACAAATACACTCAAAACCTTCCAGTGTAAGGGGGAGTTCAAGTATCGAACTCGTGCAAATGCCGAACGCGCTAAGTTGTACTATTTTTCCAGGAGGAGGCAGGAGACGTGATATCATCTTGCAGTAATCGCGTCGACTGCGAACAAATCACCTCCTGGGTGGACGCGTTCGATCCTTATCTCTTCATCAAGCAGGTAAGATTGTTTGTCCAGTTGTAGACTTGTAAAAATAATATAATAATAAACTTTATGGCTAAGACATGGACACTGACTGCGGGATTGGTTCACAAGTTCAAAGTCACTTAACGCGCAATGGAGCGAGCTATGCTTGGAGTCTCTCTTAGGGATAAGATCAGAAATGATTTAATCCGTAAGAGAACTAAAGTTACTGACATAGCCCGCCGGATCAGCAAATTGAAGTGACAGTGGGCTGGTCGAGTATGTCGCAGAACCTCGGGCCGTTGTAGCAGACGAGGTTGGAGGGGTACCGCGTCTCTGCAAGCGTAGCGTAGGACGCCCTGCGGCCCGATGGACCGACGACTTGCGGGCGGTCGCTGGTGGAAGCTGGATGAGGAAGCGGAGGAGCGGGATATCTGGCGCAAAATGGGAGAGACCTATGTCCAACAGTGGACTGCGATAGGTTGAATAGATAGATAGAAACTATATGGCATTGAAAATAAAAACATAATAAATAAATAAGCAAACAGAAGTACAATTAAGCTTATCGCTATAAAGCGATCTTTTCCAGACAACTTCCATGAGAGGAAAGACTAGTAAAAATTGTGAAAAATGAGTTGAATGTGCAAAAGCAAAGTAAGGAATAATAATATAAAAATGAAACGTACATACAATGATATGATAAATAAGATTAATTCATGAACATATTGAAGACCCATTTGGTGTAATGGTTGAGACTCCGGATACTACACCAAGGGTTCCTGGTTCGATCTCCTGGCAGTACAAACATTTGTCTGCATGAACATGTCTGTTTGTATTGGCCTGGGTTTTTATGTATACTATGTATGTATTTACAAAAAATATACATATATAAGTATGTTTATCCGTTGTTTATTACCCATACTACTGGCTTCATGCCTAACTTGGGGCAAGATGGCGTTGTGTAAACGTCAGTGGATATTTATTGATTTATTAACAGAATTTTATGTATGTGTTTTGTATGACAGTTACCGCCATTGGAAAGTGTGACGACGGGAGGGCTCCGAGCGCGGTACCCCGCATTGCCGTTGAAGACTAGAACCAGTCCGGACTTTAGTCTCGTAAGTATATCTAAAAACCATGGTAGTATAAACAAATACGGACTGAGTCGCTGACAGCAAATTTGAATCAATATTCGGCCAGTTTTGTACGGAACACAACAAAATATAAACACATTTCGTGCGCATCTATCGACAGAGCTATAGATGATGAAAAGGACGATGAATCGTACCGAAAAAAAACAGTGCTTTGCACTTCTCTGTTTCGGGATGAGTGCACTGTAGCTAGTGAAATTGCCGGGTATAAGAGACATGACATCTATAGATCTCATTGTACGGCCCCGTTTCAAAAAGAAATATACTCATAAACAACTTTTTCACGCTGCCTTACATGTATAAATAAACAATTCTCAAATCTAGAACTGTTTGATAGGCCCACAAATCTTTAAAAATAAATTAATCAAAGGATTGCTCATATAGTAGGTACTTAAACTGTCTTGTAAACACGTAAGTAGTTCGTACACTACAAACAAATATTACATATAGTTAGAAATTAAAATGTAAGAACATAGTTTGTAACCAAGCTCAAAAATGTAATAATAACCTGAAAAGTTAAATTCGCGTGTTTGTCGTTTTGTATGTAAAATTGTTTAAAAGTTATGTTTTTTGTAATGACTGTTTGTGCCAAAATAAATGATGAAGAAAACAAAACTGTTGTCTTGGGTGACGGGCGCAGTGCGGCGTTGACGGCGGATAACTGTCTACTAGTTGTTGGTCTCAATGCTACTCAGTCATGGTTAGGCGTATCACTAAACGTAAAATGACCGTCCTGACCGACCTGTACAAAAAAAACTGTGTTGTTACCGTATGGTGTGGTGTTAATCCATGATATCACTGCGAACACACCAAATTTGGGATGATGATCTCTCCCGGGAATGTTTTAACCATTCATCATCATCATCAGCTCATTAAACGTCCCCCACCGAGGGGCACGGAGCCTACCCGTAAGGGTGATTAGGCTCTTAGTCGCCACGCGGGCCCAGTGCGGGAATGGACGGGCTTCACACACAACCTTTGAATATCTTCGCAGGCGTGCATGAAAGGTTTCCTCACGGATGTTTTCCTTCACCGTAGAGCGTCGGATAACGTACATTTTTTTCAAGAAATTCGAAAACACATTGGTACGTGTCGAGTTTGAACCTCCGTCATCCGGAATTTAGGAGGCGACAGTCCACACCATTGAGCCACCGACGCTCAACCATTATATAAAACCATTATAACCAATATTAACCATTATATAAAGTAAAAATATATGGGTATTTGTGATCTATTAAATGACAATGGGCTGGCCTCGTCGCCTTGAAGAAAGACTCATGGTGCAAATCGCTGTTGGAGTGATGACCATGGGTTGAAAAAGTCAAAGTCGAATCCATTTATTTCAAATTAGGCTTACAAAAGCACCTATGAGCGTAAAAAATATACATACATAAATACTAATTAAAAAATATGAATTTTGATGCTTTGAAAAAAAAAGGCAGACCACATGCGTTGGTGCGATAACATCAAGAGAGTAGCTGGGGTGAAATGGATGGAAGTAGCCCAAGACCGGGATAAATAGCATAGTGTGTAGGAGGCCTACACCTTACAGAATAAGGGCGGAGAGAAGAAGAAAATCTATTTAATAAAAAATAATAATAATGTCTTGTTTGATACAGGTCTTGGATTTGGACGAGACTTTGGTGCACTGTTCCCTGCAAGAGTTGCCTGACGCGAGCTTCCATTTCCCAGTGCTATTCCAGGACTGCAGATATACTGTAAGTTTCAATATATTATAACAATAAATAAATATCCACTGACATTCACACAGCGCCATCTAGCCCCAAGTTAAGCGTGAAGCCTGTATTATGGTTACTAAACAACAGATAAACATACTTATATACATTTTTTGTTAATATATATTATACATAGAAATCATCCAGACCATAACAAACAGACATGTTCATGTACACAAATGTTTGTGCTGCCCGGGGATCGAACCCGGCACCCTTGATGTTGCAGCCGACGTCTGTGTGTATATAAGTATTAAGTATGTTTATCCATTGTTTAGTACCCATAATACTGTGTGAATGTCAGTGGGTATTTATTAAAACATGATCTTACCGAGCCAGCAATCTTTTATTATATTCTTTATAATAAAAAAAACTATTTATTTATATAGTCGCATAGCTAATATGCTGTGCGGGAAGACCTCTACCCTGCAGTGGGCAGTTATAGGCTGATGATGGAATATTTTAATGTTTTCTACAGGTGTTTGTACGCACCCGGCCGCATTTCGCCGAGTTCCTCTCGCGAGTGTCGCGCCTCTACGAGGTGATACTGTTCACGGCGAGTAAGAGGGTGTACGCCGACCGACTGTTGGATTTACTCGACCCGCCACGACAGTGGATCAAATACAGGTACTACACAGTCAAATACTGATATCCGGGGTGAATATATGTACTGCACAGTCGGCAATACAGATGCTACACTTATAAATACAGGTATTACACGGTTAAATACAGATATCCGTGGTAAATATATGTACTGCACAGTCATTAATACAGGTGCTACACCTATAAATACAGGTATTACACGGTTAAATACGGATATCCGGTGTGAATACAGGTTTAGCACTCATGAATACAGGTACTACACTTTTAAATACTGGTATTACACGGTTAAATACGGATATCCGGGGTGAATACAGGTTCAGCACAGTCAAATACAGATATCCAGGTAAATACAGGTACTACACAGTTAGATATAGATATCCGGGTTAATAGAGATACTACACAGTCAAATACTGATATCTGGGTAAATAGAGGTACAACTCAGTCATTAATATGTGCTACGCATTTAAAGTACAGGTACTACACAGTTTAATACAAGTACTACACAGTTAAATACAGATATCTGAGTAAATACAGGTACTACACAGTTAAATACAAGGTATTCACAGTTTATATACAGGTCTACACTGTTAAATCGAGTACTGGCAACTGTTAAATCGAGGTACTAGCAATGTAATACATGGTAGTACAACGTTAATACAGTGTCCGGGTAAATTACCAGTAGTAACAGTTAAATACAGAATACCCGGGTAATCAGGTAGTACACAGTTAAATACAGATGTCCGGGTAAATACAGGTAGTACACCGTTAAATACAGATGTCTGGGTAAATACAGGTAGTACACAGTTAAATACAGATATCCGGGTAAATACAGGTAGTACACAGTTAAATACAGATATCCGGGTAAATACAGGTAGTACACAGTTAAATACAGATATCCGGGTAAATAGGTAGTACACAGTTAAATACAGATGTCCGGGTAAATACAGGTAGTACACAATCGAATACAAGTACTGCACTCACACATATTTGATAGACCCAATTTTATGTTGATATTTTGATAAATAAACTGTTTGTGACAGGCTATTCCGCGAGCACTGTCTCCTGGTGAACGGCAACTACGTGAAGGACCTCTCGATCCTCGGCCGCGACCTGCGCAAGACGGTCATCGTGGACAACAGCCCACAGGTGGGATAGTAAAAATAAATAAGACGACCCATTTGTTGTAGCGGTTGAGACGTCGGCTGCTACACCAAGGGTTCCGGGTTCGATGCTCTGGCAGTACAAACATTTGTGTGCATGGGCATGTCTGTTTTGGTAATTGGCTAAAGGTGTTTTCTATGGTATATATGGTATTTACAAAAAAAATGTATATAAGTGTTGTATCCATAATACAGGCTTCACGCTTAACTTGGGCCTAGATGGCGCTGTGTGAATGTCAGTGGATATTAATTATTATTATTTATAATCAACCAGCTTATATCCCTTCGTCTTTCATCATCATCATCAGCTCATTATGATAATGTTTAAATTTATTTATGACTGATTTTGTGAGAACAGAAGCGCTCAAGAATCTTTAAACGCGTTTCCCATCATGTTTTTCGAATTGTGCCCCTATAATATGAAAATTGCATCTCCACATCTCCACGTATGATTCTATAATAACTGTATTTTTCCCAGGCGTTCGGGTATCAGTTGGAGAATGGCATACCGATCGACAGCTGGTTCGTGGACCGCAGCGATAATGAACTACTCAAGCTGTTGCCTTTCCTCGAACACCTTGCCACAGTGAGTATTGCTTCATCATCAGCTCATTAAACGTCCCCACCGAGAGGCATGAGCCTATCCGTAGCGGCTGTATAGGCCTTAGTCGTCCACGCGGGCCCAGTGCGGGTTGGACGACTCCACGCACAATTGAATCCCTTCGCAGGCGTGGCGATTTCCCACGATGTTTCCTTCACAGTAAGAGCGTCGATAACGTACATATGATTCGAAAACACATTGGTACGTGTCGGGATTTGAACCTCAGCTCTTGTGGTAGGAAAGCAGTCCACACCATTGAGCCACCGACGCTTTGAATGTCCTAAATACTAATTTGCACAGTTTTTACACTAAGTAAAATACTTAGGCCCGTATCCTAGAACGAGACTTAACGTTGATACTTAAATTGAGTTTGAAAGGGATAGCACTATATATGGAATATCGAAATGATAATTTTTTTCTTTCTGCATATGAAAAGTGTTTATTCAGTTGAGGTCCTTACAGAACACTTATGAATGTCAAATTAAGCAACCATAGTTTTCGGCTGTGAAGAATCCAGCAAGAAACTCGGTAGTTATTCTTATCAAAAAATTTGAGTTTTGTACAGAATCGTATCATTTGTCATCAAAATAATTATAGAAAGCAAACTATGTTCACAATTTTTATTATATGGTATATATACAATATATATATGCTAAAATGACAACTTTTAATATTTTTGTCTGACTGTAGTTTGTTGCGGATTATCTCTGGAACGGCTGGATGGTTTTGGACGGGACTTTATTTGGCAGGTAGCTGCTGTAATAAGGAAAACATGGCTACTTTTATTATAGACAATACTTTTTATTTTGGATATATAAAGTAATGTGCGTCGCGTGATTTACTGATGCGATTTTAGGGTATGTTTTACTGCGAAAGAATCATCACTCAGCTCATAAACGTCCACCGAGGGCCGAGCCTCACGCGTTAGGGTGATTAGGCCTTAGTCGTCCACGCGGGCCCAGTGCGGATTGGACGACTTCACACACAACCTTTGAATCTCTCGCTAGCGTGCATTAAGATTTCTCACTTACGTGATTGTTTTTCCTTCACCGTTAGAGCGTCGGATAACGTACATCATATTTTCGAAAATTTTTTCCCCGAAAAACCCCCCAATATTTTTGGGTTTACGTGGCGGGTTTTGAACCCTCAGCCCTCCCCGGTAGGAAGCGACAGTTCTCCCACACATTGAGCCACCGACGCTCACTGCGAAGAATATCTTATAAATCAATATCGACCTGACATTCCAACCCAGCGCCATTAAGCCCCAAGTTAACGTGAAACCCCTGTATTATGGGTACTAAACATCACGAACTACAGGCCTTCTAGACTCCTAATGCAAGGCATATTTGTCTTCAGACAAACACGTTAAGAACTTATACGTCTTACTCAAATACACCGATGCGGAATCTCTCTTAGTAATCGGAACCAATCCGTGACCCCGTCTCATCTCTCCTTGTTATTACAAAATAACACACGAAAAAGGCGAAAGCATGGTTCCTGTACAACGAAATGGTGTGAAAAATGAGCAATTATTTAATTTTATAAAAAAGACGGTTATTACTTATCTTAGAAAGCCAATTCAAGATTATTATGTCAGAATAAATTTATTCAAAGCTCAAATTACGCTGGCTGAATTCGTAACCATGGCGTTTGTTTATCATGTACATCCCTTCTTTCTAATGTAAATAAATAAGTGCTTAACCTTTCTTTCGATTATGGTCAACGCGTTACTAGGGCTGTGATACATTACTAGTGGGTTTAAGATAACGGCTAATAATTACGCGTGCGTAATAGACCCCTTTTACTTTAACTTAAGTACAATTATTTATCATTTTTTATAAGTATTGAATGTAAACTATTTATTTATTAATATATTTCACATCAAAATAAGAGGCGTCAGTGGCTCAGTGGTGTGGACTGTCGCCTTCCTACGGGGAGAGGCTGAGGTTTCAAATCCCGACACGTACCAATTGTATTTTCGAAATTTTTCGAAAAAATATATGGTACGTTATCCCGACGCTCTTACGGTGAAGAACATCGTGAGGAAAACCTTCAATGCACGCCTGCGAAGAGATTCGAAGGTTGTGGTCTGAGTCGTCCAATTCCGCACTGGGCCCGCGTGGACGACTAAGGCCTAATCACGCCTATACGGGTAGGCTCGTGCCCCTCGGTGGGGACGTTTTAATGAGCTGATGATATGATGATGATTATTTCCACATATTTCAAAACAACTGAATTATCTGTAAAGTTATAATTGTACTGTTGCACTACATTAGTACTTTGGGCGAATTCATGCGGCCCGCGCAAACTAAGCCGCTCAAAAATTCGAGGCGCTACTACAGCTTAAACCGATTATAAATAGCTAGATCTTGTTTGTTGCTTTGTTTTGTTTTGCTAATTTGACTAATTCAATACCGAGAGAGACCTTTTCTTTTCACCATCTTCTATCTTTTTTTAAGAGATTCAGTGGTTGGGGCGTGAGTTGGGCCAATCCGTACAAGGCCCGCGTGAACGACTAAGGCCTAAACACCTTACGTATAGCTCGTCCCTTGGTGGGGAAGTTTATATAAACCGTTAATGATGATGAATAAATTTTTCAGGATATATAAGGAAAATAATCTGGTTTGATAATACATAATGTATTTTTCTTCATATATCCTTTTAGGAAAAAATAAGCAACTGGTATCGTTTTAGTATACTTACCATCACTATTGTCATCCATAGGTATAGGCGGGATTTACATCGCCGATCAGCATGCATTATTTTCCTTCCCCCCGCTTCGGGCATTTGACAGAAATTATTTGTTTCCGAGATTCACATTAGCGTCTAGTAGGTAGTGGTCGTTGTAAAACATCGGATAAACATACTTATCAAATTTGTTTTTTATAAATACATATTATAAATAGAAACCAGACCCATTACACAGCATGTTCATGCCACAAATGTTTTTTACTGCCGGGGATCGAACCCGGATTGGTGTAGCGGTCAACGTCTCAACCGCTGCACCAAATGGGCCGTCAACCCAATGGTTAAAACGCGGTTAATACCGCAGGGAAAACGAGTTTGATATAATATTTTGTTTTAATTTGTTACAGAAAGAGGACGTGCGCCCACACATACGCGATAAGTTCAAGCTGTTCACATACCTGCCTCCGGACTAAGCTATTATATATTTGGTATGATATTTGGACACGACTGTAAGGTTTTTTATTTTATTGTCTATGACACTATCGGTTACCATAGATTTTCTTTTTTTAGTGTGAATAACCAAGCAAGTCTGTGTTTGAGTAACCGCTATTGGTTTAAATGTTGGTGATATGAAAATCGTGTACTTGCTGAGTTATGACGTCATCTTTGGTTCAAGTGCTTTTAGACTTCGATCTTAAAAAAGGCCCGTTAATCTTATTTTAAATTGGCAACAACTCATTAGTAAATGCACTGATTATATTCGCATTCCATGTCACTAATTCACTAAAATCCACTATTAATAGTGTATCTTGCTATTGCTGCGTCACTCATTTGTTGACTGTTTACAAGACTCGACCTAATCATATTCACAATTTATTAATTCAACAATCAAACAATAAGTCTAAATATGCCAATTAATGCTTAAAGTGGCACTTGGCAGGCAATCGGGTCATGTACTTACTAAATTGTGACGTCATCGCCTTATGCAGATTTTAACCAATGCAGATTTTGAGTACTCACCTAAGATTAACAATTAACGTAACAAGATGCATAATCACGAAGAAACATCAACCAAAAATGTCCGAGCCGCTTGGCACATACGTTAACACATGTTATATTTACGACATACAATTGTTCATTACATTTTTGACTTTAACGCGTCATTAAAAAGGTACAAAATCAAAAGCCCGAGCACACTACACTGTTACTATGATATGTGGCGAGCGACGTGATAACGAATAAAAAATTCTGCTCAACCGACGCGATGGGCATAATTTTGCTGCGGAAATTGTGTGAGATTGTGCATCTGAGATCTATTGTTTTATTTAAGGCTTACTTACTTACTAAAAAATCTAAAAGATTGATTGATGGTACTACAAAGCATGTATAGTCTATGGTCATAGATTATCCATTGTTATATTTAACTCTATGGTAACTGATGTCAAATGACAAAGTCCCGACTCCATACTATTGGCAATTTTAAAACAATTCAGGTAAGCCAAAGTTATGTGTGCACTTAAATTATTTTATATTTTTATGTTTGCAATACAGTGCAATGTTTTTTTTTCTGGTATTAATTTTACGAAACATTTTCGTATTATAACGAAAAATTTAGATATATCATGATGTGTATTAGATATATATTTGAATTTAATAATGAACCATAAAACATAAGAATACCGTTTTGATATTTTTATTTAACAAAAAAAATGTAAACGCACGGTGAGCGTGTCCAAACAGACTGAAACCTATTTATATATATTAAATTAAAATGTATTTATAAAATATTGAATTAATAAAATTAAAATCGGAAATAAAAAGTTGATTCTTAATATTAGGTGGGAAAATTCTAAATTAATATATTAATTTATTGTTTCGAAATTAAATTGGAGAGGCGTGTTTTGATTTTAAGTATAATTAGAGATTTCGGTCAATTTGTGAACTTAAATACTTATTTTTTTACCTCTGCAACAGATTTGAGGAATAAGTTGATTGACTGTTTATGAAAGAAATATTGTGAATGATCCTGTGACAGTCAAATTGCGAATTCAGTTAGTTAATAACATTTGTTTATAATCCGACGCGTTATTTTATAAACATACGGAGTTCGCAATCTAACTATGTCATATTGAGAACTTAAAAGTGTTAACTTACAAATCACATACACGTTTTACGTCTTGACATTATTAGATTTATATTATGTAAAAAAAATAATCAAAATATCGATAATTTTAAATTCTATCCCATAATTTCTGTCTATCAATGATTGTTGAATGTGTTTTTTTGAAATTATTTATTCATATAATCATTTAATATATTGAAGATGTATTTTATTACCTAAATCTAGTAAAATATATTAGGACTATCTATAACTTTGGTTTAAATTAATAGGTTTTACTAGAATTTGGTAATAATTATCTTTTTTACACTATGTACACATACGAATGTAAGTTAATTTATATAAAAAATATTCATATCTTATATATCAGAAAAAAATATTTAAATGAATACATGTTTGCTAAAAGTGTATGCAAACAACCGTTCATTTAAATATTTCTTTACAGACTATTAAGAATCAAATTAGAATTAATATAAAAATACTTCTAATTTGATCCTGAATATATTTATTTTATTTAATCATTTATGCACACAGTTATACATTAAAAAACAGGTACATGGAAAAAATTGGTACAAAGGCACTGCTTATTTCATTATGAAATTTCTTCCAACAGCTAAAAAGGAAATTAAGTGTGAGAGGTAGACAGTGTGCACACTATAACTGCATACATACACTACATGACACACAACATATATACATAAATATATACACACATACATTATACACTACATACAATATTAAAATACATAAATAACAATAAATATAGTTTATAAGTTGTAAATTTGCGCGATCTGGCATGAAGGTGACCGCGCCATCTCTAAACAAGTATTTTTATAATGATGCTCAGCAAAATTTTTAGTACGGCAAGAAAAGACGAATATCGTAAAACTATTTTCAGAGATGGCGTTTACAACTATTACATATAAAAATAACTTACGTTTGTGTGTGTACATATACATTAAACATATTGTTTGGGTTTTTTATAACATGTTTTTCTACATATTTTATTTAAGTATAAGTACTTGATGATATGGAGGTGCTATTTCTTTTTAATTTTACGTTTTAAATTAGAATCCTGTGTTTGGTATCATATAGAATGGTAAATTTCTGTTTTGATAGTTTTTTTTTTATATTATAATAGTACTTGATGATATGGAGGTGCTATTTCTTTTTAATTTTACGTTTTAAATTAAGAATCTGTGTTTTTATCATATAGAATGGTATTTCTGTTTTGACTAGATTTTTTTATATATTAATAATATTTAAAAAGCAGCATTTATTATATTGTAAAATTATTTTATTTCTTAATTTTTTTATACCATATTCGCAATATAATAAGTCAAATCGGTTGTACCATTTTTTAGGTTTAATTTTTTATCGATGTATTTTAATTTATTAAACACAAGACAAGGATCCTCTTTCCCTAAAAAAGAGAGCTCTTGTCCAGACTATGTTGTCCTTATTACCGTTGATTTTAGCTCTGATTGGCTGTAATTTATGTTTTGTCAAGCTTTTGCTTGCATTTGGCCGCGTCTTAATGAACCAATCAGAAAATAGAAGGGTTTTAATTTTTTTAAACTATGTTAGGTTTTTAATCTGTGGATTTATAATGGCTTTAATAAAGATACCAGTATATTATTGGACACTATAGACTGTCATTCGAGCTATATTTATTATGTATCCTTATCAAGTGTTTAATAATAATAAGTTGTATTATCTGTCTGTATGTCCGTTAAAAACATTTTTAAGGCCGTCTATATTTTAAACAAATCTATTATTTTATTTAAGTTTTTTAAATTTGAAGTCACAAAAAAGTCATACACATATTATCGATATTTTTATGCCCATAAGTAATATTAACACAAAAAAATATATTTTGAAAAAACCAACTGGATCAGATAATTGTTGTAATATAATTTTAATACTGACTTAATTTTAATAAATTGTATTGGTACGTCGGTATCTAAACAAAATTATGAAAAATTAATTAATTTGAGAAAAAAATCTTTCATCGAATTAACGTTTTTCTCATAATTATTTCTTAAGTTTTTTTTACAATTTTATCTCATCTAGCTGATGAAGATTTGAAAAATATGATACGTATGATTAAATTGAAAGTTATTTATTTGAATCTGAACATTTTATAAGGTTATTGCTGTAAATTGAGTTTTAATACATAAAATAAGTCGCGTAATAGAATTGTAAGAGTAGTTAGAAATATTATAGTGTTTCTACAAAGAGTAAATTGTATTTGGTATTCTAAAAGAAGACCTCAGATTTGTTAACGAATACTTATAATTATAATTAATATCACTTGGTCTTTGGATCGATGTAAAAATACAAGCTGAAGTTTCCTCTTAGAATGCCTAAGGTGACATATATTAGTGCTGGAAGTTCCTCTTGTGGCATGCTGGAAATTGGGTGTGTGTTTGATAAGAAACCAAAGTATACTGTGACCACAATTAAATCAAATAGGGACCTATATGGTTAACTTAAGCATTTTTACAGCAAATACGCATAAGTATTGATAACCAGAGTCCGCCATACAGCTGTCAGTTTGACATCTGTCACGTTGACATCTGACAAAAGAATTATCTGTGGTAATTCTTACTTTTGTGGGGCAACAGTAAAGATAAAAATTAAACTTTAAATTAGGCTAGTTTAACATCCCAGTATTTATGATTTCGGCCTATTAGGTTTTAGGGTGAGTTTTGAAATTTCAGATTAGGAATATCAATTATTGCAGCTGTAAAGGCATCTTTATAATGTGTAAATATGTGAACAAAACGGCCGTTCTTGTGTAACGATTGAAATTATGAACTATGGTGGAGGCGTATTTTTAATCTTGATTTTTTGTATCTGAACATTGAAAACTCGAAATATGAATATCGGTTAAAACACTCGAAAAGTTTCAACGTTGAATGTGTATAAATTAATATATAATAAAAATAAAGAAATCTCAAATTATATTAGGAACTAATTTGGTATACTTATGTTTATAGAAAAGGAAAGTATTATAAACTCAGTGGATTAATTTATATTATTCCGGCGTGTTGTTTTAAGCTTTAAATCGTTTTATTAGATTATATTGGTGGAATCACAAAATGGTTATTTTTATTGTTACAATGCACTTTAAGACTTGAAAATTTAAAGGGAAAATAAACATGGCCCCAATTCTCCTAATATTCAGATAATAATAAGTTTATTTATTTATCAATCCATGTTACAAAATTTCTTAAGGTTATTATTAGTACTTAAATGCGCCGATTCTATCGTACTTGTGCCTCAACCATTATTTCAACTGTCAAACGAACGTCAAATAAAAAGTATAATCCAAGCTTAGAGTTTCTACTATCTATCGATGACGGTAATGCAAAAATTTATTATTAAGATACAATAAAGATTGAATTAGCGCATTTTAAAGTTATCGGAATTATGGTCCAGTTATCTTGGAGCTATACGCTCCTCGGAATGTTTGCGTGATTCAATTGCCTTTTTATTGGTTTTTTAATGGCAAGACAAGATCTTCTAGAAATTCTTATAGACGCCCGCCTATTTTTCACATAATGTAAATTTAGCGATAAGTGCAAATTAGTGTATAGAGTTGTTTTAATGCAAAATTTTATTAATATAAATATTTATTTGGATATAGTAATTCTAAATAAAATTCCTGGTTATGTATGCAACAAATTTGATGGTTTCCCGATTATTATCTAGATATCAATGGTTTTATTACAAACTTTAGACTTCCTCAAAACAATTTTGTGCTTAATACGTTTTTTTAAATAATTAGGGAGAGTGAGTCTTAACCTTGAAACGAATATTGATTACATTTATTTTTGAAATTTCAAATCCTTGTGATACGTTAAACGGATTAGGTTTTGATGTATGTTAAATAAGACTATATATTTCGACTTGATTTTAAGGGAAAAAGAGTATTGTTATTTATAATCACTTCTTAGGTACTGTTTACATTTTTGTATTTTTTTTGGAACTAAAATGGATTGTAAGCATTAACTCTGTAATAATATGCGTTTATATTATTATCATCTTCCGCATACAATATACAGAACATTTGTAAATAACCAATGAAAAATTATTTGAGAAATAAGTAAAGTTTGTTAGTGTATCTTTTTGGTTTGCACCAGTCTTTAAATCCATACAATCGGGTTTGTCTGGTTCTAGAAGAAGCCTTTCTATGGATGTCTCTAAAACTCTTCTAGTTGACTTTAAAGACTCATTACAATTAATTAGATGTGTTGCAAACAAAGTTCCATCATGACATAATTGATATAAAATGACATGTGACTGATAGCAATTGATTGATTTTGAATTAAGCAATGAGATTGTGTCACTTTTATCAATTAAAAACTGATCACAGCTGGTATTTGAGATACAAATGTCGAATACTTTCTTTCGAATTTACCGGCTGCTTCCAGTATAATTTAGACGAGTCAGTTTTAATATTTATTATGATCCAGTTTAGTCCATTTGACTCACCTACAGTACTGTAGCGAGTGATTGTAATGTTTGATTGTGTAAAGGTAAGCTGGAAACACTTGCGAGAAAACTGTCACGCGCGTGAATGTGAAGGCTGAGAGCCATCTGCGCTCGCCAATTCCCGGTGAAGCTGTAAAGGCCATCTGCGCTCGCCAATTCCCGGTGAAGCTGTAAAGGCCATCTGCGGCCAACAGCAGTAGACAGTTCGAAAAAAAAAGCGCGCGTATGATTGACAGATGTCAAAGTGACATTTAGGTGTGCGATGTGTCAAAAGT
The DNA here is from genome assembly GCA_019425675.1 of Leucinodes orbonalis. NCBI lineage: Eukaryota > Metazoa > Arthropoda > Insecta > Lepidoptera > Crambidae > Leucinodes > Leucinodes orbonalis. Next base: position 190,871 of record PQWD01002528.1, on the reverse strand, counting down.
GACAGTTGGATTGTGGAAAAATAAATGTGATTCAAGTATTTAGGATATTATCAATTGATTAAGTCCTGTGTTTTTCTAATACGTAATTGTTTACGCAGTTTATTCAAATGTCATTGTGATTATAATTAAATTACGACATTTTTCTCGCACGTGAAACGATTAACAGAACTTATTAGATTATATAGATAAGCGAATTAATGTACCCGTAGTTAGACTTCGATCATAGATAAGAGTAGAAACGTTCTCGTTTTAGCTTAAGGCGTATTCGAATGTTTAACCTATTAAAGTATTTAAAGAAAACTTGCTTTTTATTTAAATCTACTAGCTACATGACATGGGTCCCCCCACATTACTATTAGGAAGACTCGGTACTGAGTCGTCTAGGCAGGTACCACCGCAGTGCCAGATATCGTCCCGTAAAACACGAGTGTTTTGCACTTCTGTGTTTCGGGATGAGGGCACTGTAGCTAGTAAAATTACAGGGTATGAGAGAACTAACATCTGTCGTCTCAAGTAACGGGCGCTAGGCAGTCAGGCAAAGTAATGACTACCTTCTGTTATTATATTTTTAACACTGCATCTGTCATGGTCAGGCGTATCACCATGTAAGCGATCTGACCGCCCTGTTCACATATGACATAAAAATATCAATTTTACCATTCCTTATCGAGGCTTTGTTTAGCAAATCAACTTGCCCAAGAGATACCTACGCTTGCCAAGAAGCGGTCACCTCTCCAGAACTTGTCTTCTGACAATTATGTTGAACCTCAAGGTGTATAGGCCTACTTTGAGGGTATACAGACAACATGAAATAACTCGTTCTACACATCGGTTATTTTTAAGATTATTATACCTTACAGCGCCATCTCTTGAGACAATTCAGAAGAAAAGATAAAATCGATTATATTTTAACGGATCTTAAAACTATGTTAGAAATGAGATTACAAATGATTAAATAGTCAAAATCACAAATTATATAATGGAAATACACAACTTATCAATCATCATCATATTATTAACTTATCAATATAATGTACAAACTACAATTATTTAGGAAAACTTCATCAGTCTACTGGAAGAGGCCTAGCTTCAGTGGACATCATGCAAGCTGCTGATATAATAATAGAAATGGTGAATGTATTACAAATTAGTTAATTACATAGCATTAATGCATTTTAGCGTAGGACGTCCTCCGGCCCTATGGACCGACGACTAGCGAAAGGTCGCTGGTGGAGGCTGGATGAGAAAAGCGGGGGACCGGGATATCTGGCGCAAAATGAGGGAGACCTATGTCCAGCAGTGGACTGAGATAGGTTGAAGAAGAAGAATGTATTTGTTGAAACTAAAAACGGTCGACTTTTATTAATGCAGAAATGCACCCCCCTCAAAAAATGAATAGCTGAATACGAGATTTTCTGATATCATTTCATGCGAAAATATATTAACGCTATTACGCATCCAATGAGCTCAATGTCCGTATCGCAAATATTAAATTGTCAGGATTATACTATATTAACTTATATCAATTAGTTGATACTTACCTACCTAACGTTGTAACACGTATAGTATGATGACGTAAGATTACCGCAAAATAAATTTAAATGTTTAAAACATCCGTAAAAACTACAAAGCAATGTACAACAGCAATGTGTACACATTTAATTTAAAAACTACAAAGCAATACAATGATGTAGAAAAGTATAGATTCGTTATATGCTCACAAAACAATCGGAAGAAGTGTTCCGAATGTTACAGCACACATTTTCAAATGATCGTATTTACCTAAACAAAAAGTACAAACTGTACTTTATTCGGCGGTTCCTTTTTGAGGCACGGATGGCGTATCTATCTTTATATATACAGAATATCATTGCCTAAATCTAGGCTGTTTGGCGCATGGACCGACAGGACCTACTGCCAATCTTTTAAGTTCAATTATGTTTTATAAACTATCCATAAACTAACGAATCGTCACCAGCTTATCACCGGTTTAATATTTTTTTTAACTGTATACACCTATATGATATATTAATAAAATAAAGCCTTATATTACTCAGGGTGATTTTGTAGCTTTCTAATGGTGCAAGAACTTTTAGTAGTGTATGTGTTTATTCTTTAAAATATTAGTGTTGTTCTAGATAAATTTGCTAGACTAAGCCAGTGTCTAAACTTTTATGAATGATTAGGTTTTTATTCTACTATAGATAAACTGTTTATCAATAATATCATGTGTTTATAGTGTGTTGAAGCTACTTTACAATATTAAGGATATTAGATTATATTATAATGACGTCAGTCATATCTAAGAGACTAACAAATAAACAAATTTACTGTCTAATACCTATTATATACATTTACAGATAGGTATTACATACAGTAGGTACTTGTCGCCAAACCTTTTCATTTGGTTTTGCTCCTGAAACCGGTATTTTTAAATCGGCCTTTCAGGGAACATTTTCATATAGTTCTTAGATTGATCCTTTAAGAAAAAACGGTGATAGGACCCGTTACTCATCGAATAAACCTGTTTATTTTGGTTTTAATCAACGACAACACAGCCTAGTGGTCAAATTACTGTCTAATATCTATCTGTTATATTTGAAGATAGGTATAAGACAGTAAATATAGGTACTTGCATTTTTTTATGTCGGGTCTCTCACTTGATGGTAAGTGACGACAGATGCATTGCTGAAGAAAACCAGTAATTGAAGATATAATTAAGTAATAAACTGTTCGTCAACAATCAATAATTTTAGTAGGTGGTAGTCTCGATACTGAGTCGTCTAGGTACGCACCACCGCAGTGCCAGATATCGTCCCGGGAAACAGAAGTGTTATGCACTTTTGCTGAACTGTAGCTAGTGAGATTACCGGGTTTATGAGACTTCACATCTTTCGTTTCGGGTGTCGGGCGCAGTGCGTATTTGATGGGGGATAATAACTGTCTATCAGTTGTTGGTCTACTTCAATGCTATTCTGTCATGGTCAGGCGTATCACTTACCATCAGGTGAGCGTCCTGATCGTCCTGAACACTTTGTAAAGTTTTTTTTTACTTTACAGAGTGTAAAGTAAAAAAAAAAACAGAAAAAGGATTAGAACTATTGTGTTTAGGAAAGATAAAATTGCAGTTTTAAGAACTTATAAGATAAATCAATTTATATGACACGATTCCTCTTGTAAAAGTTTATACAATAAATAAAAGTGTTTGCGTCATTAGATAAGAAATCTAATAGAATTATTTGATATGAAGAATAGGTTTTATTGTATTTTTTATTGATTTATGCATTTTCGTGATCACATCCTGAAAAAGCCTTTATACTTATTAGTGTGTTATCTTTATAAAGTGATACGATGGTAGGTAGATGATGGCGCAGCGGCTGGCGAGTTCGTTTGACTATTGTACGGGTCAAATAATGGATCATAATGATTGGGTCCTGGAATCATAAGAACTATTTCATATAATTACAAATCTGGGTTAAAATAACGATGTGCTAACTCTCTGCTCGAAAACTCATGTTTTATAAATTTTATTTTCAAAGTTTTTTTTTAGGATTGGGGGCAAACGAGCAGACAGATCACCTGATGGAAGTGAATACTGCCGCCCATGGACATTTGCAAAGTTAGGTGGGCAGTCCACTTTAAAGTACATTAATTGTCAAAAAAATTAAAACCAAAGCATAACACACACAATATAAAGCAAGTTTTGCTATGAAACAATTTTAATAAACGCAACATTTAATGTTGTTGTACCTAGTAGGTACAAAATTCATGAACTATGCATGGTAACTACAAAAGCGTGACGTCATAATTAAGTAGCCATCTGTATGAAGCATTTTTGGGAAAGTCCATTAATGTGTTTTTAGAATTGGGAAACCTCTGTGAGTTTATATGTTACCGGAGTCATTATTTTGCCAATGTATCTATTATTAAGCGGTCCATCGATACCACAGCAGAAAAAAATGTCATCATCCCTAAAATCGCAATGGATGGGTGACCATAACAATAATGGCCTAAGTCCACTTGTGCCTCGGAAAGCACGTTAAGCTATCGGTCCTCATTACTATTTTAGGATCATTATCCTCAGCTCAAGTGAGTCGTCCCCTTTGGGCCCAGCACGGATTGGCCGACTTCACGCACAACCTTTGAATCTCTTCGCAGGCGTGCGCAGGTTTTCTCACGATGTTCTTCACCGTGTTTTAGAATGGTAGCAGTGACGTGCACAGGTATTAGGGTATGCAAATGGTGACACTAATAGCAAAAACATTAAATAATTTATATTTTTGTCAAATTGAGTGATCATATCAGATCGCCTATGGTTTCAAATCAGTAGAGGAAATGGGCGAATAAGTGGAAATCATTTAATATGTTGGCGATTTTCGCGTTGTCTGGACTAGTGTTGTCAGGTTATCTCCTATAACAATTGAAATTACACAAAGCCAAATCAATGTATTTCAATCATTCATCTATCAAAGCGGTAACTCGTTTATCATTGATAATTCCATTAAACCATTTCAAACTCTTTTGTGATAAACTTATATTGATGATCTTTATTTCAAACAAAATGAGGATTAAACACCGCAATGTATCTAATCTAGACGTCTTTGTCGGTTATATAGCAACAGTAGAGATAGCAACACACATTTTTTTTATTAAGAGAGATAGTTAAAGGCGATTGAGGTCTTTTTTATTGTTTTTAAAGCTGGTAGTCTCGGTAGATAGTGAATCTTCAAGGTAGGTATCACCGCAGTGCCAGACATCGTCCCGGGAAATAAGAGTGCTATGCACTTTTGTGTTTCGGGATGAGGGCACTGTAGCTAGTGAAATCACCGGGTATAAGAGACCTAACATCTGTTGTCTCTGCTGTCGGGCGCAGTGCGGCATTGATGGAGAATATAACTGTTTATCAGTTGTTGGTCTTGATAGTCTGGATCAATGGAGCGAGCTATGCTTGGAGTCTCTCTTAGGGATAAGATCAGAAATGATTTAATCCGTATGAGAACTAAAGTTACCGACATAGCCCGCCGGATCAGCAAGTTGAAGTGGCAGTGGGCTGATCACGTATGTCGCAGAACCGAAGGCCGTTGGAGCAGACGAGGTCTGGAGTGGAGACCGCGTCTTGGCAAGCGTAGCGTAGGACGCCCTCCTGCACTGCAATAGGTTTAAGAGAGAGTTGTTGGTCTCATACAATGCCGCTCTGTCATGGTTAGGTGTATCACTTACCATATACGCAATATTTAATGAATAATTTTATGTTATTATAAGTCAACGCATGTGTCAAGCGGCTCGGACAATGGTTGATAATTCTTCATTATTTCGTTTATTGTTTATCTAATGCTGAGGCACATGTACTTACCGTTAAGCGTATAAGAAGGTATAAAAACCTATCAAAAACTATCTGGCGTAATAAAAAACTGAGTAGAATAAGACAATAATCAGTAATAACGTTATCAATAAAAATTAGGACTTTATCTAATCTAGATGAATTTTAGTGTTTTTTCCTCCATAAATTTCATAATAGATACTAATTTTCGTTTCGGCGAAACTTTTATTGGTTTATTCAGTAGGATTATTTAGACATATATAGTTGTGATGGCTAGAAATAGAATCCAGTAGTTTCCACCATCCGCAATAAAATACCGAACCATTTTTATTTGTGTAAAATATTTTGTGTTGATACCAGACTTTGAGAAGCAAGACTTTCACTAGCTTGATAGATCACAATTAATTACTAGGTAGTAGATAGTACCGAGTCTACACTTGGTACTGAGTCGTCTAGTGAGGTACCATCGCAGTGCCAGATAACGTCCCGTGGAATAGAAACGTTTTGCACTTGTAGATTTCGGGATTGGCTGATCCGTCACTGACTATAGATCGGAAACTAAACGAAATCCATACATATTTACTGATATGTAGAGTTTGTTGAAGTAAGGTTCGGTAGAGTTAGGCCGGGTAGATTCAGAAGCGTGGCTCAACATGAGATTTGATATCTTTTTACAGCTCAAACCTTGGTCGATACTAACACTTGGTAACATTTGTTACAAGGTTGGTTTCTTACAAGTCTTGGTTACAAGTTTTTTTTTGAATCGATAGGATACGAAATGAGTACGTAAGAAGAAGCCTGAAAGTGGCACCAGTGACTGAGAAGTTGAGAGGAAATTGGTTACCTTGGTATGGACATGTCACGAGGATGCATGGCACGATACAAAGCGAGTGTTGAATCTGCATGTGGATGGATGCGTAAACAGAGGAAGGCCAAAGAAAAGATGGATGGATTGTGTAAAGACGACAAGAAGGGAGTTTGCGTGGATGCCACAGCTGATAGAGATGAATGGAAGAAAAAGACATACTGCGCCGACCCCAAGTAATGGGATGAGGACAGTAGAATCATGATATTCTGTAATTGTGATATTTAATTCAAGTTACTTATAGGAAAATTTTTCCACGACATTGCCAACCTTTGTTAGTATTATCACAAACTTGCTTTCTTTGTAAGTATTTTACCGTGATAGCAGTATACCTACATATCTACAAACCACACACGTTTGTTCCTTACTAGGTCAATTAATATCATATTTAATCAAACAATGCCTTAGATATTTATAGTTTTTCCTATCTGTTTACAAGTTATAAGTGGGTATACAAACGTCAATGGTGTGTCAGGTTTTATTGTAGGCTGTAAAGTTTATACAGTACTATACAATGATGTAAAAAAGTATGGATTTGTGACATGCTCTCAAAACAATCAAAAAAGTGTTCCGAATGCAGTGACAGCACACATACACATATTTCGAATGAGCGTACATTACCTAAACAAAAGAGTACAAACTGTCTCTTCGGCGGTTCGTTTTTGAGGCACGGGTGGCGTATCTACCTTTATATATACAGAATATCATTGGTACTATACATCTCAATAGAAACTTTATTGACAATAGGTGTTGTATGTTATGAAGTTAACAGGATGGTCAGGACGCTCACCTGATGGTAAGTACCACATAAGTGACAGAGCGGTATTGAAGGAGACCAACAACTGATAAACAGTTTTATCCTCCATCAATGCTGCACTGCGTCCGTCACCCGAGACAACAGATGTTAGGTCTCATACCCGGTAATTTCACTAGCTATACAGCCATCACCGAAACACAAAAGTGCATCGCACTCTTATTTCACGGGACGATATCTGGAACTTCAGAAGAGTAGCTCGTATAGAATTAGTATTCAAATGAGCTGGGTTCAGATACGTCAGGTCTTTACGCCAATGATTCCGCTATAGATGCAAGTCTTTGAGCATGCAGCCTACCTGATCACATACACAGCTGATACGAAGTCACTCAACGGGCAACGAGCAATGCCTAGAGTCTCCCTTACTGAAAAAGATAACATATTTACGACCCATTTGGTGTTGCGGTTGAGACGTAGACTGCGACACCAAGGGTTCCGGGTTCGATCCCCGGGCAGTACAAAGATTTGTGTGCATGAACATGTCTGTTTGTAATGGTCAGGGTGTTTTCTATGTATAATATGTATGTATTTACAAAAAAATATGTATATAAGTATGTTTATCCGTTGTTTAGTACCCATAATACAGGCTTCACGCTTAACTTGGGGCTAGATGGCGCTGTGTGAATGTCAGTAGATATTTATTTATTAATTTATTTGTAAGAGAACTAAAGTTTAGTTTGCAAGAGAAGTATAAGTAGTTAAGATATGAAAGAGTGTTAGATAGGTCCCTTACATCCGTAAATTTTTATCTTATAGACTAGTAACAACTTAAGTCAAAACCACGTTTCCATTCACAGAATAAATCTTATTGAATCAACTGATGATAATCATACGTGTTATGCATCTCGAACATTTCATCATCAGCTCATTAAACGTCCCCACCGTGGGGCACGAGCCTACCCGTAAAGGGTGTATAGGCCTTAGTCGTCCACGCGGGCCCAGTGCGGTTTGGACGACTTCACGCACAACCTTTGAATCTCTTCGCAGGCGTGCGAAGGTTTCCTCACGATATTTTCATCATAAGAGCGTTGGATAACATATAATTTCTAAAATTCGATAACACATTGGTACGTGGCGGGATTTGAACCTCAGCCCTCCCGATAGGAGGGCAACAGTCCACACCACTGAGCCACCGACGCTCTCAACTCGAACATTTAATTGATTAAAATCTTATCGAGAAGATAAGATCTATAAGTCTACAGACTCATGGTGGAGGTATAATATGTAAAAAGTAAATTAAAATATAACTAATTCAAATATATTTACAAAAAGCCTAGAAACATAAATAAATACAAAAAGATATTTTATTCATAGGGAATACTCCCTATGAATAAAATATCTGATTGAGGTCGCCATCATGTGGAAAGGTGCCCAAGAGGCTGGTCACGTTGCCACGCTGAATTGCGAGGCTATAAGTTGGAGACTTATTATTAGCATATAAACTTAAGTACTATTTTTTGTAATTATTTATGCTGTTCCGAAGATTATTAATTAATAACGGTTCAGTCTACCTTACAGAACAGATTCGAGTCTACAGACTAGACTTTAGACAAACTTTTGAAAATATTTTCAGTGCGTTGTACCTGAAAATGTGATTCAGGTCATATATAAGAATACTCCATCGTCATCATCATCAGCTCATTAAACGTCTCCACCGAGGGGCACGAGCCTACCCGTATAGGGTGATTAGGCCTTAGTCGTCCACGCGGGCCCTGTGCGGATTGGACGACTTCACACACAACCTTCGAATCACTTCGCAGGCGTGCATGAAGGTTTCCTCACGATGTTTTCCTTCACCGTAAGAGCGTCGGATAACGTACATATATTTTTCGAAAATTCGAAAATACATTGGTACATGTCGGGATTTGAACCTCAACCCTCCCGGTAGGAAGGCGACAGTCCACACCACTGAGCCACCGACGCTCCTAAGAATACTCCAATGACGATAAATTGACGACCCATTTGGTGCAGTGGTTGAGACGTCGGCTACTGCACCGAGGGTTACGGGTTCGATCTCCATGCAGTACAAACATTTGTGTGCATGAACATGTCTGTTTGTAATGGTCTGGGTGTTTTCTATGTATAATATGTTTGTGTTTACAAAAAAATATGTATTTAGGTATGTTTATCAGTTGTTTAGTACCCGTAATACAAGCTTCATGCATAACTTGGGGCTAGATGGCGCTGGGTGAATGTTAGTGGATATATATTTGTGTAATATCACTCAGAACAAAGGCATAGCTTATTTCATTATGAAATACTTTACGCTATGTGAGAAAATACATAAACAACAAGCCCCTAAAGCTCAAGGGTCCAAGTACTAACCCCGTACAGTACAAACCAAAGAACAATTTAAAGAGAAATTTTATAATTCCGTTATATTACAAAACTTTTGCTACTTAAAAAAGATTAGTAAAGATAACAAATTTGAGTTTGCATAAAGATGTCTCTGATTCAGTGAAAAAAAAAAGAAAAAAAGAAAGCCCGGCGAGTCCATGGTCATTAATTATTACCAGCCCACAATGTCCGACTTCAGAGCACAGGCCTTATCCTAATTTTAATCGTTATCCACCATGCGGACTTATTCGGATTCGTGGGTGTTAACTACAATATTAAAACAAAAGTCTGGATTGACGGAATCGTCTTTCTTTCGGATAATCAGGAGATTCAGTTTGCAATTCGTAAACTGTTACACTAAATAGCACAATGTGCCCGTGTGATAAACAATCATTATCCTCCATCAATGCCGCACTGCGCCCGTCACCCGAGACAACAGATGTTAGCTCTCCTATACCCGGTAATTTCACTAGCTACAGTGCCCTCATCCCGAAATATAGAAGTGAATAACACTGGTATTTCACGAGACGATATCTGGCACTGCGGTGGTACCTACCTAGACGACTCAGTATCGAGTCTACCACCTAGTACAACCAAGCTTATTATTATATGTGGTGTAATATGGCTCGTTGGTCTAGGGGTATGATTCTCGCTTCGGGTGCGAGAGGTCCCGGGTTCAAATCCCGGACGAGCCCGTTTAAATTTTGTATGAAGTATGGTTTTAATGTTCTATGTAGGTAATACCTACATGAAATACTATACTAGAATTAATTTCGTTATTTTGTTATCAGATTAGTTATAAAGTATTTGCAAATTCATAGCAATTCAATAATTATAATAAATATTTGTTTTGATAACCCGATTAAAGGGGATTAATAAAGGATGTTTACTTACGTGAGAAAGTAATTATTAAAATTAATGATAATGCATGAATAATTGATTCACAATATTTTGTCTTTGAAGTGTTGTTGACGTTGTTGTCTATGCTAAATTTATTAAAAAATATACCTGTCACTCGCATTTTACCGACGGGATCTGGCATTGAAGTGGCAGAGGCGGAATTTGGCGAGGAGGACATGAGCCCCCGCCTATGGTCTCGCGCCTCGAAGGCCCGCAAACAATAACGCAAATATAAATAAATATCCACTGACATTCACACAGCGCCATCTAGCCCCAAGTTCAGCGTGAAGCCTGTATTATGGGTACTAAACAATGGATACCGCACTCACATATAGTTTTTCTGCATGACCCCAAGGTAAACTGTAGGAGGATGCTTGTAGCATAAGTTCGCCTAGTACTTTATATATGGTGCCTAAAGCAATAAAATAAAAACGGATAAACATACTTTGTACATTTTTTTGTAAATTCATGCACATTATACATAGAAAACGTCGACCCATTTGGTGTAGCGGTTGAGACGTCGGCTGCTACACCAAGGGTTCCGGGTTCGATCCCCGGGCAGTACAAACATTAGTGTGCAGAACATGTCTGTTGTAATAGTCTGGGTGTTTTCTATGTATAATATGTAAAATTAACGAAAAAAAAATATATAAAGCATGTTATCCGTTGTTTAGTACCCATAATACAGGCTTCATGCTTAACTTGGGCCTAGATGGCGCTGTGTGAATGTCAGTGGATATTTATTTAAAACACCCAGAACATTGCAAACAGACATGTTCATGCACACAAATGTTTGTACTGCCCGGGGATCGAACCCGGAACCCTTGGTGTAGCAGTCGACGTCTCAACCGCTACACCAAATGGGTCGTCAAAGTTTACATTAATCATGGTCACAAACTTTGTTTTTGTTGCTGTTATGAATAACAGATTTTGCCTTATCTTAGATTTAATATTTGCAAGCAAATTATATTGTTTATGATTTTTTACATGCACTAAAACATTGAATAACAGGAAATTGGGTTTTAACAGTTTATTTACTATCGCCTATGCTTTTTTTCAGAAACTAGTTGTATCCCGCTGTTTCGCTCGTGTTGAATTTGATAACATAATAATTTTTTCTTATGTTTCTTCCTTGCAAAGATTCTGATATCAAATGTTCAGCGTAAATAATTGTTATGGACGACTCATATGGTGTAAGTGGTGAAACGTCGGCTACTACACCAAGGGTTCCGGGATCGATCGCCGGGCAGTACAAACATTTGTATGCATGAAAATATCTGTTTGTATTGGTCTGGGTGTTTTCTATGTATGTATTTACAAAAAATGTGTACGTATGTTTATCCGTTGTTTAGTACACGTACTACAGGCTTCACGCTTAACTTAGGCTGATGCGTGAGCTGAATGTCACGGGATAATTATTTATTCTATTATAAAATTCTAAGAGCGTCGTGCTCAGTGGTGTGACTCGCTTCTACGGGGGCTGAGGTCAATGACACGTCGATTTTCATTTCGAAATATATGTACGTTATCCGACGCTCTTACGGTGAAGGAAAACATCGTGAGGAAACCTTCATGCACGCCTGCGAAAGATCGAAGGTTGTGTGTGAAGCGTCCAATCCGCACTGGGCCCGCGTGGACGACTAAGGCCTAACACCCTATACGGGTATGCTCGTGCCCCTCGGTGGGGACGTTTAATGAGCTGATGATGATGAATTAAAATTCTCATATTTAAAGTCAAAAGTTTGTCTATTCCCACTAAGTGTTAGGAAGATTCATGTCAATCAGGTCGCTGGTGGAGGCTGGATGAGGAAAGCGGAGGACCAGGATATCTGGCGCAAAATGGGGGAGACCTATGTCCAGCTGTGGACTGCGATAGGCTGAAGATAGATATCAATCGCTTGGACCACCGCAGCGCACTCGGCACTGACTCAGTCCTTAAACTTGATCGCTATGTCTGACCGTTATCACCCTTGCGTTATCGGACGATAACTAATTAATCTTTTGAAAAAATAATTCTTCCTACTACTTATCTTGGGACAACATTAACTTTGCGATTCGCAAATCACTTGCTTTGCAATTGTAATGTTTATTTGTAGAAAGCATAAGCGCGCTTTTTTTAAAAAAATGCTTGACAGTTTTTTTTTAAATTGGCACAGGCAGATGAGGCGATGTTTATAAAGCTTTGCGGTGCAGGCTGCAGGCAGTAGGCTTATATTCAGCTCGTCTGTACAGCCTGATTGTGAACGTTAATTTTTGTGAAAAACTGTGCTGTGCTTTCTAAACAATTTATTTTTATTTTTTGAATCGAGTTAACCAAAAATGTTCGGTAAGTTTTATAACCATCGCTTAAAACAGACACCAACAAAATTTTTATTTAAGTTTATTGAAATTTAATTTTATAAAATAGTTATACTTTTTAACACATTTGCATAAAAAGTGATAAAATTGTTATTATTTGATTAGATAATATTAAATAAATAATTGTTTCAATACATTATATGATAGAAATTATATGATGCTACCTTTTGGACTACCGTTATTGAACACGTAAGTTTCTGTAAATGAGTGTTTCCGCGATTACTCAGCCGTTGAGGCTTTTAAATCAACAAATCAGCCTATAAGGCCCCAGCACAGAGGATAGGCCTTTCCACACTGCATCGCTATGAGATCAGGTAGCCGACTACACAGACCCAGTATATTTTGGTGAATGTTAACAAATACCATCATAAGATTAGAACCCCCGAATTAAGTCTTAACCCATTGAACACAAATCTAAACACAATAGAAAATCTATTGTGTCTGGCGCCTTAAGGCGTCTTTGGCAGGTAAAGGGTTAAAACGTATTTTCCGAAGCATGGAGGGTCTTGAATCAATATTTTAAGTCACAAAAAAAATACATTTTAAGAAAAAAATGAGAAAGTAAAAAAAATAATTATTTATTTATCAGCTAATTATTCTAACGTCTATACATTCGCCACCTTCCAGCTCCAGCTCTCTTGCGGTGCTTTTACCTGAAAAATAATGAAACAGGTTTTTAAATGACATTTAAAGCACATGTGCAATGACCCATTTGGTGTTGCGGTGAGACTACTGCAACATTAAGGGTTCCGGGTTCAATCCCTGGGCAGTACAAACATTTGTGTGCATGAAGATGTCTGTTTGTAATGGTCTGGGTGTTTCCTATGACAATGTACAATATGTATGTATTTACAAAAAAAATATATATATATTATGTGTATCCATTGTTTAGTACCCATAATACAGGCTTCACGCTAACTGGGCGAGGGGCTGTGGGATGTACTGATTATATTATATTATTATAGTACATAACATTAGACGCAGTCTAATGACAACATTGTGTGCGCGTTGAGAGTCGGCCGCAACACAAGGGTTGCAGGTTGATCCCCGGTAAAACATTTGTGTGCAGAACAGTCGTTGTAATGGCTGGGTGTGCTATTATAATATGTATTTACAAAAAAAAAATGATACAGTATGTTTACCTTGTTATACCCATAATACAGCTTACTGAACTGGGCTGTAGATGGCGCTGTGTGAATGTCATGGATATATTAGTATGTATGTGAGTTTCCACCCATGCTATGTACAACCTCTTTTGGAAGGTAAATTGGTCACATACCTGATATTAAATCACCATCAAAATAAAATTTAAGCTTATCCAAAGCTGTTTCTAGATGCTCAGCACATTTCAACATTGACATTGATAATGCATCATCCAATTTTATAACAGTCTCATATGGTTTCTAACCATTTGACATTGAAATTTAATCTTTATACCATCTTTAACAGTGTTCATATCTTCTTTTACCAACTTAGAGACGCTCTGATTAACTATCCCTCAATCAATAAACTTCACTATATTGTAATCAATTTCATCCGGCGTATCTTCCGGTTTTAATATCCTATCATTGAACGTGAACAATAGTTTATCATGACTCACGTTGGCTAGCTCTGCAAAATGATCAAATATCTGTTTGATTTTTTGGTACCGACGTATCGGAAACTTGTAGATCTCTGAGCTTTGCCAGTAAACTTTGACTGAGAGTTCTTCGTTCTCTTCTAGGAATTCAGTGTCTTCTATAGTAACAGTTTTATCACTTTTGTTGCTAAATAACAATTGATCTTCACACTGATCTGGATATTCATAGGTATTGCCTACACTGTATGTAGGATAAGAGGCTTGTGGGGAGTTGGATATACGAGTATTCCTTCTGTTTCTACCTCTACCTCTCGGTCGGGCTCTAGATCTTGAGTTTACTTGTATTTCTGTGTTTGTATTACCAGTTAAAATACTATTTGAAGATTCGGAGTTATCTGCAGTCTTTTTTCTACCTCTGGTCCTCTTCGGAAGTGTAGTTTCAGTCATACTGACTTCAGAACTAGCCCGTTTAGCCGAAGATCTTGTTAATCTTTTGGTAGGTGTTTCCTTTTCTGCACGAGAATTTAGGAATGAAGCAAGGGAAGTTTCTGGAACTATACAAATGGAGTCATTTGCACTTTGCGTTTTTGGGCCAGCTTTTGATGTAGACTCGGTGTTTTTAATTATTTCTGTAACCTCAACTTCGACAGAGTCGTCCAGTAGGTTCGTACTTTCGATTTTATCAGCGTTGTAATTGTTTTTCATACGTTGTAACTTTTGCGCTATATTGCCGTAGCAGTCCTCTTCGGAATCTGATGAATCCATTATTTCAATAGAGCTCATTGATTGCAATAATTAATTAAAACATGTAAAAAAATATTTGGAAAGAATTATCAAACTTTAGATTCACTTGACTTTGACGTTTACGTCAAAATATAACGCTTTACGTTTCGTTCGTACATGTTAATAAAACTTCCAACGGCTACAGTTTAGTTTATAAAGTTAAAATATAACCCTATAGTATTTCAGTTTGAAAGTTTGAGTGTTTCAGTATGAGCAGTTTGAGCAAAATCATAAAAATAGTCAAGTAGTTATACAAACAAACATAACACAAACACTCAATATGATCAATATTCATGTAAAAACAAAACGAATATTTTGTGCTTCCAAGAGTGCTACAGTAAAAAAAGTACAGTAGGTATACTTACGTTTTCAATAATATTTTTTTTATTTTATAACTATTATTTAAGATCCTTTTATTTCAATATTTTCTCATTTATAACAAAAGTATTAGACAACTTTTGATTATGCCCATTGGATTTCCTAATTAAGTCCAGAACCCTAGCTATATACTGAGCACAGCAATAAAATAAAAAAATCTTACATCAATATTCAATGATAAAATTCACACTAACATAAGACTTGACTACGCTTTATTTATGACAATTATTTTTTTAATCCTCATGAATTACTGTGAAATAATGAGGACTTGAGGATATCTGGCGCAAAATGAGGAAGACCAATGTCTAGCAGTGAACCTCGATAGGTTGTAAAGGAAACGAAAGGAAAGATAAAATGGCTTTTACACGCGATTTCGTCCGTCTGGACGGACCGCTACTTCGTTGATCGTTGATATCTCGGAGGATCTAGTTCCGGTGATAATATCAATGAATGATCAGGTCATAAAAAGCAATCTTGTGATGAATGACGTATATTTATTTAGATATAGATAAATATCATGTTTATGAAAACACCATGAATTTAGAACCTTGGTTTTTAAAAAACGATAGCATATTTCTTTAACATAAATGTCTTAACAGTTTTTCGTCATTAGAACTGTGATAATCACTGTTGTAAACATGATTTTAAATTTCCTTAATCGGTTATTGTGCAGATTATTTAGCTGCGTAATAATTTAATAACAACATTTAAGATTAAAACGAATTATTCTCAGAAACACCATATTATCAATTTGGAAATTTATTATTGCCGAGCAATAAATTCAAGAACTTATAATAGGAAAATCACCGTCTTTAAAAGTTATTGTTGAGTTTTTAAGCATTATCAATAGTTAATGGCACAAATTTTACGTAGGTTGGTACCTATTGTTTAACCATTTTACCAATTCTATCTCTATTAAAACGAATGAGTGCAACCTTTTTAGTATTGAGATACAAGAACAATCCTATTATCGCATTTTAAAATTACTGGTAGGCCGATCGCGCTAAATTTACGTAACTACACTTGGACCCAATAGATATAGGATGTTATGGTTCGTTTACTTAACCTTATGTCAATACCGAATATCGAAATATCAATATAAACTAAGCAGAATATCACTGAACTACACCCATATTCCGGCCGACCCCCGACCAGATGGACGGATGAGCTGGTTAAGGTGGCGGGTAGCAAATGGATGTCAACTGCTAGGGATCGGCGTGGAAATCATTAGGGGACGCCTTCGTTCAGCAGTGGACATTTTAGGCTGTAATGTATGTAAAAATGTACACCCATATTATGATCGAAACTTTTCGTTTTAAAATAACGCCTGCTGAATTGGAATTTAGATATCTCGTCAAAACCAGTGGAAATATCGATATTTTATCACTATGAAATATCACAGTACTTAGAATATGTTAGCTACCGTCTAATCGAAGCTTACTTTATCGTAAAACTAGCTAAATAATTAAATAGATACTAATCTATGACGTCAAACTAGGTTTAACAAAGTAGGATGATTACAATATTAAATCTGTTTGTCGGTCGGTAGTTAGCTGTCACTAAGTCAATAAAATATTTTGAAACTTTGTAGAGTTGGATTCTGAAAAATGTTTCATGATACTAAGTAAACTGGACGATCACTTCGCTCATCTGGTGGCAAGTGATACGCCTGACCATGACAGATACAAGGAAATTAATAAGAGTAGGTAGGTTCATCATCATAATTATTTTCCGTCAACACTGCATGCGCCCGTCATTCGAAACAGCAGATGTCAGATCTCTTATACCCGGTAATTTCACTAGCTACAGTGCACTCATCCCGAAACACAGAAGTGCAAAGCTTCCGTAGATAACGGGACGATATATGAGTCTTTAAAGGAATCCGTATTCGGCCCGCGTGGTGGGTTACGGGCAGATCTCCCCATAGCTAATGCTGTAGAGGAAAGCCTGTCCCCTCCAGTGGGCCGTTATAGGCTGATGATGATGATCTTTCACTAAAACTCTGTAATCAATGATATTAAAAGTTTAAAAAAGTGATTGTCACGTTTCTTGCCGGCTCTTCTCGAAGATCCTTCTTATTCCGAACCGGTGGTAGAGTTATAATATATATGATAACAATTGACGATTAAAAAGCCCGCTTTTATCTCATTTTGAACGGTATTGTAAGCCCTGGCTTACGTTTAATTATTAGCGTTATCTTGAATTTAGTAACTTTAACAAATCCTACAAAAGAAAGAGGAAAGAGAGAAAGAAAAAACATTTATTGGCCAAAATTAACACAGTGTAAAAGAACAAACCCTGCAGAAGTATCAGTAAAAGGTTTATTTGATTAAAGATATTTTGAATTTGAATTTCACTGATCATAAACCCTGCAAGACAGGATCAGTGATTATTGAATTTGGTTCAGTCACATATTACATCATCATCAGGCCATTAAACGTCCCCACCAAGGGGCACGAGCCTACCCGTAAAGGGCGTATATGCCTTAGTCGTCCACGCGGGCCCAGTGCGGATTGGCCGACTTCACTCACAACCTTTGAATCTCTTCGCAGACGTGCGCGCGCAGGTTTCATCACGATTCTTTCATTCACCGTACGAGCGTCGGCTAGCGTACATCATCATCATCAGCTCATTAAACGTCCCCACCGAGGGGCACGAGCCTACCCGTATAGGGTGATTAGGCCTTAGTCGTCGTCAGTGCGGGTTGGACGACTTCACGCACAACCTTTGAATTTCTACGCAGGCGTGTACTACATATCATTTCGAAAATACTGGTACGTGGCGAGATTTGAACAGATCCAATCCAGATCGGAAAGCAGTCCACACCATTGAGCCACCGTCGCTTACATGATAATAGTTAAAAGTTATTATCTTGTCATTGCACTTATGCATTATTTGATAAACATCTAAGATCAATTGATTGGATAATTAATAATTGATCGTTATATATTTAATGTTATTTGGCGACTTATCGTGTCGATCTTATAATTACGTGACAATGTTTCCAATCAATAAAGCTTAGTGTCGCTGAATGTTTTGATTTATTGATTTACACGTCATAATATCATTAATTATTCCAAAGGTTTTCCAATGGCCAAAGTACTTATCATCATCATCAGCTCATTAAACGTCCCCACCGAGGGGCACGAGCCTACCCGTATAGGGTGATTAGGCCTTAGTCGTCCACGCGGGCCAAGTGCGGATTGGACGACTTCACACACAACCTTCGAATCTCTTCGCAGGCGTGCATGAAGGTTTCCTCACGATGTTTTCCTTCACCGTAAGAGCGTCGGATAACGTACATATATTTTCGAAAATTCGAAAATACATTGGTACGTGTCGGGATTTGAACCTCAGTCCTCCCGGTAGGAAGGCGACAGTCCGCACCATTGAGCCACCGACGCTCCAAAGTACTTATATGTTTGAGAATTTTAACTGTCTAAAATCTTGTTGCTAGAGTTTGATTTTCACACTCACACAGCGCCATCTAACCCCATATTAAGCGGGGAGCTTGTAGTTAGGGTACTAAACCACTGATAAACATACATAAATACATTTTTATTGTAAATACATACATATTATACATAAACCCAGACCATTACAAACACATGTTCATGCACACAAACTGTCCGCGGATCGAAGCCGGAACCCTTGGTGTAATAGCTTAATTACACCAAATGAGTCTTCAAATTGTTTATTATGTTTTAATACTTGTAATGCTAAAAAGCATCTATGGCACATTGGTGTGGACTGTTACTTTCCGATTTGGAATGCGCAGTTTCCAATCCAGCCAAGTACCAAAGCGTTTTCGAATTTTCGAAATAAACGTTTTCCGACGCTCTGACGATGAAGGAAAACATTGTGAGGAAACCTGCACACGCCTGCGGAGAGATTCAAAGGTTGTGCGTGAAGTCGTCCAATCCGCACTGGGCTCGCGTGGACGACTAAGGCCTAATCACCCTTTACGGGTAGGCTCGTGCCCCTCGGTGGGGACGTTTAATGAGCTGATGATGATTATTATTATCAGTAATAATTATATTTTCTTTTGTTCCAGCCAAATACCTATGTGCCCTGCTCGCGGTAGGAGTAGTCACCGCCCGGGACCTGAAGGGAGTCGACCCTAACTCTTTGTCATGTGACCCTTTGGGTCAGGTAAGCATCCCTTTTTTAGCGACATAATAAACCCCGTGGACTATCTGTATCACATAAGTCAGGTATAACTAGGGTTGCCAACCATACTGTTTTCAACAGTAGTACATATACCGTTTTCACTAAATTATACTGATTGTCACTAAATTCTACTGTTTGACACTAAATTATACCGTTTTCACTAAATTATACGGTTTGTCACTAAATTATACTGCTTTTCTCCTGATTATTCTTTTAACTTTGTGTACTGTGTGTTAAACTTAAACGTTCGAACATTTTTTTTAGTAATAAAGGCTAAGTGGTGAGAGGTTAATAACGAGCATCTGCCAATTTAGTAAAAAAAAATACAGTTAAAATTGTGGTGATGCGTATAAAGTTTTTTAAAAAGATTGTTAATAAGTAAGTTATGGGAAAAGTTCTTAATAATCTATATTTTAAAAACAATAAATAAGTTGAATACTGTTCATTTTTCTACAATAGTGTTTAATTATTCTTTAAAGACCTGAATATACTTTATTTCCTGTGAACAAAGTTGGCTAATGAGTGTCGGTAGCTCAAAGGTGTGGACTGTTTCCTTCTACCGGGAGGGCTGAGTATAGAGTTATGCCTACTCTTTACGGGTAGGCTCGTGCCCCTCGGTGGGGACTTCTAATGAGCTGATGATGATGATGCTGGTTTTGGTGCAGTCGCCTACAAGGAGGCAAAATGGAAAAGAAAATATCATTGGATAATCAGTAGGTACCTTACTCTCTTGTCTCTCTTTTTCAGGTACACTTGCTGCTGCCACATTTCAGTGACTGCAATAAGTTCTACACCTGCGACCACGGCCAGGAAGTGGAGTTTGTCTGCCCGCAACCTTTGATCTTCGACTTTGAACAACAGGTGAGTTTTGTTATATATAAATGCTTACACACACACCCGCACGCAAGCACGCTCGTTTGCCATGGCACGCATGCACGCACGCGAACACATACATACACACGCACATACTAATACACACACATACATACGCACACACACACACATACACACACTCTCTCTCTTCAACCTATCGCAGTCCACTGTTGAAAATAGGTCTTCCCCTGTTGCGCCAGATATCCCGGTCCTCCGCTTTTCTCATCCAGCCTCCACCAGCAACCTTTCGCAAGTCGTCGGTCCCTCTGCCCGGGCGTCGTATGCTACGCATGCCGAGACGCGGTCTCCACTCCAGAACTCGTCTGCTCCAACGGCCATCGGTTCTGCGACATACGTGACCAGCCCACTGCCACTTCAACTTGCTGAACCGGTGGGTCTATTATACGGATATTTAAATATTCTTTATTATTGATTTTAAAAGTATTAGAGTTAAGGTCCATTAGCCTCATGTCATTGTTATATGACCATAAAATCTTATTTCAGACGTGCAACTGGAAAACTGCAACCAAATGCTGGCTCCGGCAAGAGGCCATCGAGGGTTCTGGAGACGATTCCGCTGAATGGAACCAAGAGTCCCAGACCACTGGTGAGTTTTATATACATCATCATCAGCCCATTAAACATCGCCACCGAGGGGCACGAGTCTACCCGGGTGAATAGGCCTTAGTCATCCACGCGGGCCCAGTGCGGATTGGACGACTTCACGCACACCCTTGGAATTGTGGGTTTAAATCCCGCGACGGACCAATATGTTTTCCAATTTTCAAAATTACCTGTGTGTACGTTATCCGACGCTCTTACGAAAAAGGAAAACGTTGTGAGGAAACCTGCGCGAATATTGATATGAAAATATGTGTATTGTTTATTTAAGTATATTATGTAGTTTAAGAATTATGTATTTATTTATCACGGCAGTTTCTTCATTGTATATTTTTTGTTATTATTTTATTTGGTCCTTTCTTTTTAACCTTACCACTTACATTTCTTTCTGCATTACCTTAGGTTAACTGGCAGAGAATGCTATTCGGCATTAAGTTCGCCGTTGTACACTATTTTATGAGCAATACAGTTTTTATATAAATAAATAAATATCTTAAATACACCTGATTTCACATTAAATTTACTCTGAATGCTTGCTGTTTGCTGGGTAAACGCTGTGTTGCCATATACATTTTTCGAGGGTATTTCTTGTGTAGAAAAAAAATTTTGTAAGCGTGAACCCTCAGAATATAGAAAACACTTTTTTCAGTATTCTGTGAGGGATGAAATTACAAACATGGAATTTGAACTCACATTGATTTTTTTTCCAGTTTCAGACGATTCAGACAAGCCGGTGTTCGAGCCTTCCTTGAACTGCGCTCAGGCAGAGTCTGCAGACAAACAAGTGCCTTACCAGTGAGTATATGTTGCTGTTGGGAACTATTTGACTAAAACTAAAATCACAAAGTAATTCACTTTCGTTTATATAAGTAATAACATTGTAGACAACTTAGTTTCAAGTATAAAACAAATAAATTTTAGTAATATTCTTATTGCGTTTCATCGAATAGGTAATGCCGTTATGTTGGCACCTCGTCAATAAGACAGTCCCGTGGGTTTTGTTTATTCAGTTTTATTTTCACCGCTATTCAAAGTTTTGGGCATGATCTTAGTCAAAAATAAAACCAAATAAACAAAACGTAGGTCCCGTAGGGGAGCGTCTTATCGTACCAATGACATTGACAGACAAGGCGCCAACATAACGGCATATTAGAATAGTACATATTATTCTATGAAACGCACTAATGGTTTTTGCTAATTATTGCTACAATTTTTCATATGGTAATTCTAAAAATAATCAAACTTGTGAGTTCATCCCAATTCCTACAATGATATTAATTAGAGATACGTTATATGCTTACAAAAGAACCGAATAAAGTGTTCCGAATGCAGCGACAGCACACTTGAATTCCTAACTGACAAAAAGTATAAAATAAAACTAAAAAACCTTAAGATGGGTAGCGTCGATAAAAAATACGAATACGATTGGTATTTTTTCTAAGTATGTTTTTGTTAAAGTTTTCTTTATTTTTTCAGAGGTGACTGCCAACGTTTCTGGAGATGCAGAAATGGTGCTTTGGAGTCGGCCTTCTGTTCCGACGGCTTATATTTCAACCCTCAGTCACAACAGTGTGACTTTGAAGCAAATGTCAAATGCAATATAGAAGCTGAAGACGAACTCAAAGGAGAATTTATTGTTTACAAATAAATCCAGCATTTTAGACGAGAGACGACTTGAAAACTGAGACTGCCTTTTAATCTAGTTATGGCTTAAATGAACATTGAACTGACTAAATGCACAGTCACGAAGAAATAACAACAAAAAAGTCAAGCCGCTTGTTAAATGTAGGACATAAAAATATTCATTAAAATTTTGAACTTAAAAGTGTCATTAAAAGGGTACAAAATCAAAAGTAGAGCAAACTACAATGTCACTTTGACAGCGACGTGATTATGAATGAAAATTTTGCTCAACACCCGTGCCTCAAAAACGAACTGCCGAAGAGAGTACAGATTGTACTCTTTTGTTTAGGTAAATGTGTTCGAAATTCGAAATATGTGTGTATACACACTCATATTCCGAATGCAGTGACAGCACACATACGTGTGCTGTCACTGCATTCTACTTTTTTCGAATGTTTTGTGAGCATATCACGAATCCATACTTTTTTACATCATTGCTCAACACACACTTTTTGAGTGAGATTGTGCATATAAATAGTTTACTGTTTATCTAAGGGTTGTGGGGTATTTGAACACAATGTTATTAAACGAATTACTTGAATTCGTTGATATCTTTGCTAGTCAGGCAAACTGACAAACATAAAAACATGTCACGAAATAATATTTTATCAATATTAGGTATTGTAAAAAAATGTACCTATGGCAGAAATTTTATATTAACTTAATAAAAAAATATCTTTAATATAGAAACCGTTGTAAATGTCGTCTCGCGTCCGAATATGAAGGAAAATCGACAATATAGGAGCAATCTCTAACTACATACTTGGGGATTTGTATGATTATATTTTTGAAATACACTCACTATATTTTTCTTAATTCAGAAAGCATTTCAATGCTTTTTGCGTTTCAGTAATGGTTAGAAAATATTTTTAAAACATGGCGTCTGATATCTGTAAAAGAGCGCCGCGCCTATATTTAAAAATATTTATAATCCTATTATGATTTGAAAAATGTTATTTATGATTTAAAGTACATAGGTAAATCTTTTTTTTTTTCGAACTGACTACTGCTGTTGGCCGCAGATGGCCTTTACAGCTTCACCGGGCAAGTGGCGAGCGCAGATGGCTCTCAGCCTTAAAATTTACACAGCGAGCCTAAGGGCGTCCCCGAACGGGACTCGAACCTCGGTTTAGGGCGTTGCGGGGGGGGACATAGGTAACTTTTCTATAATGTGTTTTTATTCGAATTTTAGATGTATTACAATTACTTATTTTTGATTTCGTAATGTTTGTTGTTATTGACAATGAATGTAATGATTTTATAATTATTAACAATTAAATAATCGTACAAATTTCAATTATGGAGTTGCATTATTTTATTAAGTATGTAGTTAGTCTGTCATTATAATAATAGTACCTACTTAAATAAACTCGAAAATAATTTCAAAATCTCATGAAAATTATTCACGGGAAACAACAATTTTATATTCATCATTTTGATGATGAAAATTGTTATTCCACGTTGTTTATTCACAATGGCGGTTTTGTTCGAAATATTTTGAAAAAATATGTAGTTATTATCTTAGTTTTTAATGACCATAGTTTGCTGTGATCATATCATTATTGTATGTTATTTGTATATTGTAAATAAATAAATGAGAACAAAATGTTAACCATCTTTCGTTAATTGCCCCTATCTTGTCGTAAATAAAAATCTTACTTTTATAAAGTTTTTCTTTTTATAACGTCGATGGGAATGAGCCTTCCAGTAATTTTTTTACTTTAGGTTTTTTAATCTAGTAGCTTTTTTCGAAACGTGAACGTCACAATTTAAAATATTTATTTCAATAAATTAAAAGTCTATTTACTTTGTTAAAAATAATGAATGTACATAAGGTACATATTATTAAACTTAAATAATCAAATAAATTCGTCAGTCTGTAGTTTGCTTAACTCTGGACGACTGAGCTTATTTTGATGAGACTTTTCTGGGAGATAAGTGATGTAATATGGAGTAATTTAGGCTACGATCATAGACACTTAGTTAAATATAATACTTACAAACATATGATCGAATAATATTTAGTCATATATAAGACATTTGAGAGCGTCGGTAGCTCAGTGGTGTGGACTGTCGCTATCCTACCGGGAGGGCTGAGGTTCAAATCCCGACACGTACCAATGTATTTTCGAATTTTCGAAAATATATGTATGTTATCCGACGCTCTTACGGTGAAGGAAAACATCGTGAGGAAACCTTCATGCACGCCTGCGAAGAGATTCGAAGGTTGTGTGTGAAGCCGTCCAATCCGCACTGGGCCCGCGTGGACGACTAAGGCCTAATCACCCTATACGGGTAGGCTCGTGCCCCTAGGTGGGGACGTTTAATGAGCTGATGATGATGATGATGAAGACATTTTTATTTTCACGAGACGAAATATCAGGCACTGTAAGTGGAAGAAAATAGTTTTATTATCATCAATAGGCAGACATTTGACCGCCACCTCACTTTATGGTAAGTGATGATGCGGCCTAGGATGGATCATGCCTGCCTAGAAACAGCTTATTCACTTTTGCCTTGAAGGCGGCCAGGTTGTATTGATCGGGGAATACATAAAGAGGCAAAGAGTTCCACTCCTATGCGGTGCGCATTAGGATCGAGGCACCATAGCGCGCTGTGCGGATAAGGTGATACTTGACGCCCCGACCATCTCTCTCTCTTCAACCTATCGATGTCCACTGCTGGACATAGGTCTACCCCATTTTGCGCCACATATCCCGCTCCTCCGCTTTTCTCATCCGGCCTCCACCAGCGATCTTTCGCAAGTCGTCGGTCCCTCGGTCCGGGCGTCTTACGCTACGCTTGCCAAAACGCGGTCTCCACTCCAGAATTCGTCCGCTCCAGCCGATAAGAAGAAATAAAAAGTCAATAAAAGAGTATCGTTTTTATTGTTATCTAACATCGACCTTGACATGACCAAGATTTGATTGTCTGTGGATATCACAGTTAAGACTGTTTCCTATTTGGGAAGCTACCCTGGAAAGGGTCACTGAGTACTTTGTCGACCCTCTCGAAGGAATAGTATGGGTGCTCCTGCCAGAAACTGGGCAATACGACACGATAGTCCTTGTTGAATTTACCTGTAAATATTTATGAATGAATTTATACATTTATGGTGACCAAAAAGTATCACATCCTTATAACCAAATTACATTAACCATGCATTAACCGCTCAACGGTAGCAGTTCCAACTTAGATTAAGCATGTACTAGATGTAGTCATAAGACGTTGCCGCTCTTATATAATTGTAATGCAATACACGTCATGTATCTTTGTCTATCACACGAATCCTAGTTACGAGTAGAAGAGACGGTTGATAGACGTTTGACAACTCTGACGTCGTGTCATTTTGTGGCCTCCAAAGAGGCCAAAACATTACGAGCTGTCGTGCAAATTTTTCACAAAGTGTCATAATTTTAATAAATATTTTGAAAAGAAATAAGTAAACGTAGAAAAATGTCGTGTTCTGCGGTAAATTGTTCTTCAAGAACCACCAAAGGAGGAGTAAAAGACCCGGAATTATCATTTCATAAGTAAATATTTGACGACATTTTCATTCATATTACGTAGTTGTAATGAGACTTATGGATAAAAAACATGTAGTAGTAGACTTTAAATAATGTTAGACATACATTAGCTTGTATTAATTGTAGAAATTACGTCTAAAGCAATTAATATTATGCATGAAAATTTAAGGATGTTACATAGTGATGTACTCAACATAGAATTTAATTCCATCGATAGTATTTCTTTAACAGTTTCTTTTATACAATTATTGAATTTTTAGGTTCCCGAAATGTCCACAAATCAGAGAAGAATGGGTTAAAAGTGTAAGGCGTGAAACTGGGAGCCTACGAAGAACTCCAGGCTTTGCTCAAAATTTTGAGCAATCCTGTTTCATCGTAGGCTTATCAATAAAAAAACTGAAATCCGATGCAGTGCCAACCATTTTTGAAGGATATCCTGGATATTATCAACCTGTTAGTTATTTTTCAAATCTTTGAACCGGTGTGGTAGATTCAAAATACTTTTTAATTTCTTTTAGGGTTCCGTAGTCAAACAGCAAAAACAGAACCCTTATAGATTCGTCATGTCTGTATGTTTGTCCGAATATCACATTTTCTCAGAAAATTTAAAACTATAAAATATTGTTATAATTTTGCAAGAACATATTTGTGTTCTGTAATCCACATTATATTTAACAAAAACATGAAAAAAAAAATGTTTTTAGGTCGCATATTTTAAACTGAAACTTGCTTTTCATGATACCCACTATTGTGGGTTATCAATGTAGGTATGTATGGTCTTTAAAAATGATAGAGGCTTTCAGTATATATTTTTTAAATAAAATAATTTTAAGTTTGAGTTTGTAAATGTTATTTCAAATTTGTTATTTTACCGTAAAAATATAATATTCTATTAATACCTACCAATAATATTTTGTTTTATTTGTTCCAACATCATCTAATTTTTAACCAGAAGACCAAACTTCAAAATATTTGCGTATAAAATTTATTATGGTAACGCTTTATTTTTAATTTTGTTGTAGATAAATTAACAGCGTTGCTGTATCTACACCATGTTATTTTTAACACAATTTATAATCATCTAATTCTGCAGGTGCGACGACGACGCCCGGCTTAATTCTAGCAATATGTTTGATACCGAGGTACATCCCTAGTGACGCACACTAATACAAATCTGTAACTGCACACTAACAAAAATTAGACACGCCTTTCAATATACAGTCTGTCTACCTCATAATATGTCTATGAGTTCAATGTCTTAGTGGCGCCCTCACTTTAGTTTCAAGCGGCGGCTGGTGACTTAAATTACGTAAATTTCATAAAACTTCAATAAAAATAACAAACAAAATAATTTCCTGTCAAAAAAGGGTGCTATGCTCTTTTGTGTTTCGGGATGACTGCACTGTAGCTAGTGAAATTACCGGGTATGAGAGACCTAACATCTGTTGTCTCGGATGACGGGCGCGGTGAGGCTTTGATGGAGAATAATAACTGTTTATCAGTTGTTGGTGTCCTTCAATGCCGCTCTGTCATGGTCAGGCGTGTCACTTACATCAGGTAAGTCTGACCTTCCTGTTCACTTCCTAACATAAAAAAAACTTACCATCAAATGAGCGTCCTGACCGTTCTGAACACTTTGTTACATAAAAAAAAACCTACCTTGCTCCTAGCGAAATATGGCTGTCACACGCTAAACTTTAAATATATAAATTTATGCTTGTTGTGTAATAAAAGACTCACCTCATCATTATTACAGCCTAATAAGTCCACTGTTGAACGTAGGTCTCCCCTAACAATCTCCACGCGGGCTGATCCTTGCAATTGACATCCATCTGCTACCTGCCACTGTGACCAGGTAATTCGTCCATCTAGTCGATGGTCGGCCTACGCTTCGTTTCCCGTAACGTGGACGCCACTTGAGAACCTTTCTGCCACATCGGCCATCGGTTCTCCGCACTATGTGCCCTGCCCACTGCCACTTGAACTTGCTAATCCTGTGGGCTATGTCGGTCACCCTAGTTCTCCTACGGATATCCTTGTTGCGGACTTTATCGCGTAGGGATACACCTAACATTGCCCTCACCATAGCATTTTTTTTTTCGAACTGACTACTGCTGATGGCCGCAGATGGCCTTTACAGCTTCACCGGGGGCGTGGCGAGCGCAGATGGCTCTCAGCCTTAAACATTTACACAACGAGCCTAAGGGCGGCCCCGAGTGGGACTCGAACCTCGGCTTAAGGCGTTACCTTGAGCCTATTCAAGAGGCCCTTAGGGAGTGACCTCGTTTCGCTTCCGTATGTAATAAGACTCACTTAATGTCTCCATGTCTTCACCAGACAATTGAAAGTCAAATACGTCGATGTTTTCTTCGATTCTGTTTTTGTTGACGGACTTGGGGATTGGCACTACGCCTCTTTGTACCTGAAAATTAAATGATAAATGCATATCATCATCATTAGCCTAAAACGCACTGCATGGCACAGTCCAAAAGAGTGATTTTTTAAAAATAGTTTTTCGTACTTGCTTAAAGTAAAAAAAAATAATAATTCTTTATAAAGAAGCCCTTCTTCGAATTTTTAAGTTACTTCTATCTGGTTGGGAGTCAGCCTACGCTTCGTCTTATATAAAGAGTGAATTTTCAATCATGGGCATCCATTCGACTCATATTACGTAATGTTATTGGACCCTAATACCATATAGGTATATGGTCGTCGAGTGAAGAGCGTCGGTGGCTCAGTGTTGTGGACTGTCGCCTTCCTACCGGGAGGGCTGAGGCTCAAATCCCGCACGTACCAATGTGTTTTCGAATTTTCGAGAAATATATGTACGTTATCCGACGCTCTTACGGTGAAGGAAAACATCGTGAGGAAACCTTCATGCACGCCTGCTAAGAGATTCAAAGTATGTGTGTGAAGTCGTCCAATTCGCACTGGGCCCGCGTGGACGACTTAGGCTTAATCACCCTATACGGGTAGGCTCGTGCCCCTCGGTGGGGACGTTTAATGAGCTGATGATGATGACCATATAGGTGTATGGTATTAGGCTTTTATGATAAATCTACATAGATGAAAGTCTTACAAAATAAATGATAAATTAATGTTGTGCGCTGTTGCGTGCCATTTAAAATTTGACGGTGACGTATTTAGAATTACGTAGCGTTAATTTATTTCTTTATATGAACTTTAAAGGAACTTTTTGATTTTTTGATTAATCGGGACATTTAACGTCCCGACCAAGTATTAGTCGGAACGCATATCCAGACCCATGCAAAACGGGACGTCCCGCGCAAATCGGTACATCTGGCAACACTAGTCAAGACGCTCACCTGATGGTAAGTGATACGCCTGACCATGACACCAACACAACACAAGGAGACCAACAATTAACAACAACTTACCAAGTATCTCAAAGCAACTTGCGGAACTGTTTTCTTATATTTGGCCGCAATGGCGACAAGGGTCGGGTCGTTGACCCTCGGCGGGGGAGGACCACTAGTCTTGTCAAATAACGAGCCGAAGGGGGTGTACGCCATGACTAGTATGCCGTGGTCTTTGCAATAGTCCAAAAGACGGTTTTGGGCTAGATTCAGATTAACCTGGAAGTTGAAACATATTTTATTATAAGCAAGAAACCAAAAGACGAAAGTCTTTGACCGATACATTAATTGAAATAAAGGTATGTACTAAAATGCTGTTATATAGACACGGTTTACGGACTTGATACACAAGTTTTAAGATACATAACGTGGTAATGAAGGGAACTGATAAATGATACACATATATTTATCTGCGCTTGCAACAGTGAAAAGTCAGAAATAAAAAATTAAGGGAACGCTCCGAAGCATAGATCTCTCTCTCTGGGACAAATTAGTAGTGATGTTATTCGTGAGTGAGGAGTTAAGAGTGACAGTTTCCACATACATAAAGAGACTCTTTCTCTATATCTTCTATTAAGGCAGAGAGCCATCTGCGCTCGCCAATTACCCGGTGAAGCAGTAAAGGCCATCTGTGGCCAACAGCAGTAGTCAGAAAAAAGAAAAATCTATCTTCAAGCTATTTCAGCCCACTTCAGGTCTCTTCCATTCTGCGCCAGATATCGTATTCCTCCGGTTTCCTCAACCAGTCAACCTTTCCTAACGGGGAAACCTTTTGGGTCGTAACAACAAGATTTTTAACATGTTAGCGACTCACCTCGACCTGTAAAACTGAAGGTTTGACTTCACAACTCTCCAACAGTCTCTCAATCTGGCTGATGTTGAAATTGGAAATGCCAATTGACTTGGCCAAGCCCAGCTTCTTCACTTCTTCCATGCCTCGCCACGTATCCACGTAGTCTATGACGTCGAATTCACTGCTGTTTGGCTGAAATATTTTGTTATGTATAAATAGCTAAGGGCTTTGCGCACTCAGTATAACCAGTGACATGCAGAGATTATGAGTAGGGTGTGCAAAGTGAGTGACTCTTATCGCAAAAACAAGAAATAATTTACATTTTTGTCAAATTGAGTGCTGTTGATGTCAGCAGATCGCTTATGGTTTCAAATGTGTAGAGGAAAATGGGCGAATAAGAGGGAATCATTTTATATGTAGGAGATTTTCCGGATTGTCTGGGCGCATTGGGTACGCACTGCTTATTTGCATATGAAGTGCACGCAACTGAGTATAATAATGCATTCAGAGGGCTGATGGGGCTGCCCCGTCAGTGCAGCGCCTCAGGAATGTTAGCAGGTGCTGAGGAGTGGGGTGCCAAGCCGGGTTACCTCCTCGTGTGCTTGAACTGTTGTTTGCCCTTGTCGAATTTTATTCTGCAGGGAACGGCAACAGTTTGGGCCGGTGCACCCTGGGCGACGGGGAATGATCTTAAAGTTTTACTTTGAGCATCATTTCTCGTCGGCTAAAGATTCGGCAAGCGGAGGCACTCACCTTTACTCCTCAGTAGGGGAGAGTGTCGGGTTGCAGCCCATTTGAGGTGGATCCCTTCTTGAGGAAGCTCGCTCTGCACCGTTCCCGTGGATTGACTTAGTCTCCACCCCGGGCGCTCTGCACCCTGGCCTCAAGATGGGATTCTGGCGGGCCACTTTTAGTAGCGGGGGATGGCGGGCTTACGAGGCTCGTGGAGGGGGATCCTTACTCGCGTTTCTCGCTCTGTATTGCGTTGGCAACGTGGACTCGAGACTGGATCCATGGGGCCGCATTTTGTGGCGGGGGATGGCGAACCTCCAAGGTTTGCGGTGGTGGGTCCCTTCTTGAGGAAGGTCGCTCTGCACCGTTCCAGTGAATTGACCTAGTCTTCATCCCGGGCGCTCTCACCCTGGCCTCAAGAGGGGATTCTGGTGGGCCACATGTTTGTGGCCGCCCCGCCACAAACATGTGACCTATTAGGTTCAGAGAGGGGGATACTTTCTCGTGCTCCACGCTCTGTATTACGTTGGCAACGTGGGCTCGAGATTGTATCCAAGGGGGTCACTTTTTAGTGGCGGGGGATGACAGGTCTCCTAGGCTTGTGGGGGAGGGACTTGGCGCGCGTATCTGGGCTCTGCAACCCTCCTGTGAAGGGAGGAATACTTCACTCGGGGCGCTCTGCAACCTGGGCGCGGGCTGAGTCTTCCAGCGGCCGCACAGGCGGCGTGGGATGACGGGGAAGTACCTCCGTGGGTGGCCCGAAGCGGAGTCGAATCTGGGCGTTCGTCTCTTGCATTGCACTCGGTCCACCAGATGGATGGAAATCACATGTCCACCAGACAACGACGGTCGATTACGATTGTTGATCCCGTCAAGTTCATACCGGTGGAGGAGGGTGATCGGTGAGGGTTTTTTAGTGGGTAGAGGCCGCGCAGGTGGTCAGTCCCATACACCGTACGACCCCAGAGAACGTACGGCGTGCATGACGCGTTTGTACCCATCGTATAAAAAAAAGGTGCTGAGGAGTGGCCGTTGAATTTGCCGTCACCATACTGCATACCTTATGTCTCCATCAAATCTTACCTTGAAAGCAACGGGATTGTGTATAAGGTACAGGTCGACGTAAGATAGGTCCAAGCGTTTAAGGGATCCCCTGAGGGCTTCCACCACGTTCCGTTGTTCTGAAGATCCGAGCTGCGAAGGTGACAATTCGAATTAGAAAAAGTAGGTTATTGGGGAATTTGCGTCATCTTCGATTTCGCATCTGGTCATGTACTTCAGTGTTGTCCGTTATAAGTTCTGAAAGTCAGGGCGAACACCTGATGGTAAGTGACACGCCTGGCCATGACAGAGCGGCATTGAAGGAGACCAACAACTAATAGACAAGAGCGTCGGTGGCTCAGTGGTGTGGACTGTCGCCTTCCTACCGGGAGGGCTGAGGTTCAAATCCCGACGCGTACCAATGTATTTTCGAATTTTCGAAAATATATGTACGTTATCCGACGCACTTACGGTGAAGGAAAACATCGTGAGGAAACCTTCATGCACGCCTGCGAAGAGATTCGAAGGTTGTGTGTGAAGTCGTCCAATCCGCACTAGGCCCGCGTGGACGACTAAGACCTAATCACCCTATACGGGTAGGCTCGTGCCCCTCGGTGGGGACGTTTAATGAGCTGATGATGAAGAACTAATAGACTAAATATATTCTCCGTCAGTGCCGCACTGCGCCTTACACCAGGACAACAGATGTTAGGTCTTTTATACCCAGTAATTTTACTAGCTATATTGGCTTCGACTTGAATGACAAAGGTCCTCCTGTTTTATGAGACGATATTTCGCACTGCGGTGGTGCCAATCTAGACGACTCAGTACTATATACACTACTACATATACTATATATATAAGGCAATCTACAAGTTGAGTCACCTGATGGCAAGTGATCCAAAAAATGGCACTTGCCAACTTTTATAAAAGAAATCATCATCATTACAGCTTAAAATGTCCACTGCTGACGGAAGGCCTCCCCTTATGATTTCCACGCAGCCCGTTCCTTAAAAGACGACATCCATTCGCAACAAAACAAAATTACCTTCGTAACAACGAATATCTCTTCCCTTGGTACTTTTGAACTTTTTATGGCTTTGCCAATCTGTTCCTCGGTGTGGTATGCAGACGCTGTGTCAATAAGTCTGGAACACAAAACAAAAATAGTTTAGGTCCTCAAAGAACAGAATATTAGATGGTAGATTGGTAATGAGTCTAGGTAGATACCACCGCAGTGTCGTGAAACACCAGTGTTAAGCACTGTTCTCACTTTTGTGTTTTGGGATGACGGCACTGTAGTTAGTAAAATTACAGGGTATAAAAGTTACCTACAACCGTCGTCTCGGGACTCTTTGCGGACGGATGTAGCGCGTTAGGGCGGTGTTGACGGTGAATTGATTATGAATCAGTTATAGGTTTCCTCCACTAGTGTTTGTTATGAATATGCGTATAACTTACCTTCAGATAAGCATAATGGTCGTCCCTTTCACTTCGCAACATAAATAAGAAACATAAGTTTCATATTCTACTTAACGGTATTCATCAAGAAACTAGCCCTTGCTGTTACGTTGATACAGTTGGCTTAAACCCTCGAGGAGTGTACTAGGAGTCCATAAACTACCGAGAGGCTGTTCGGCAGGATTCACCACGGGCCGGTGAGGTTGACTTAAACCCGAAACGAGTGTACTAGGAGTCCATAAACTACCAAGAGGCTGTTCGGCAGGATGCACCACGGGCCGGTGAGGTTGGCTTAAACCCTCGAGGAGTGTACTAGGAGTCCATAAACTACCAAGAGGCTGTTCGGCAGGATGCACCACGGGCCGGTGAGGTTGGCTTAAACCCTCGAGGAGTGTACTAGGAGTCCATAAACTACCAAGAGGCTGTTCGGCAGGATGCACCACGGGCCGGTGAGGTTGGCTTAAACCCGAAACGAGTGTACTAGGAGTCCATAAACTACCAAGAGGCTGTTCGGCAGGATGCACCACGGGCCGGTGAGGTTGGCTTAAACCCGAAAGGAGTTTAGGTACTAGGAGTCTTTAATCTATCAGGAGGCTGTTCAGCAGTATGTCTATAATGATAATCTACCTGTATCCAGCATCCAAAGCCCATGTGACTGCATTCTCGACTTCTCCCTCTTTTGCTGCTTTTTGACCGTTCTAAAACAGTTAAATAATTAAATGTTATGTGATTCTAACATAATTCTATTAATTTTACCTGGTGGTGGAATTGGTTCTGAGACATATAATTTTATATGGTCATGTACAGCATATGTATCAAATGAATATTTTCGGAGATATTACAGACTTAAATTTGCGGTACGTAGCGTTTGCGGCGGTACCGGCCGACCGGGGAGGCGGGAGCGTGCCTATTATCACAGATTAAATAAATATTATCATTGCACCTGAGCGAAACATGAGCGGGTCGCTAGTATAAATATATAGTAGAGTACATGCCAATAAATATTTTTTTTTTACCTGTCTGTCTGTTTGTTCCGGGTAATCGGTTATTATTGAACAAACTTTTAATTTTGATAAATAAAAAGAATGTTTTACCACGCATCGGCCATGAGCTGCGCGATTTTACGAGTAGGTGATGTTTTACTGCGGAAGAATTTAATTATATACGCGGGCAATACCGCGGGGAACAGCAAGTGATATATTTAAAAAAGGTGAATCGTATAGGTACTTTGCCATCCATAAAATAAAATCTTACGACTCATACGATGCAATGGTTGAGACGTCGGCTATATAACAAGAGTTCCGGTTTCAATTCTGGGCAGTACAAACATGACTGTTTGTATTTGTCCGAGTGTTACTATGTATAACATGTAGGTGTTGCGGTTGAGAGGTCGACTGCAACACCAAGGGTTCCGGGTTCGACCCCCGGGCAGTACAAACATTTGTGTGCATGAACATGTCTGTTTGTAATGGTCTGGGTGTTTTCTATGTATAATATGTATGTATTTACAAAAAAATATGTATATAAGTTTGTTTATCCGTTGTTTAGTACCCATACTACAGGCTTCACGCTTAACTTGGGGCTAGATTGCGCTGTGTGAATGTCAGTGGATATTTATGTATGCATTAAAAAATATATATATATATATATATATATATATATATATATATATATATATATATATATATATATATATATATATATAGGTATGTAGGTATGTTTATAAGTAGTTTAGTCACCATATTACTTAGTAATCTGTGATATTACTGGCTAAAATGCTTAGGTTTGGGGCTAGATGGCGCTGCGCGGACGTTGATGGATATTTATTTATTTAAATGAACAATGTTAAATGCCTTATTCTATTGAAAGAAGCTCACCTCGTCAAAACCAAGGAAAGTGCCGAGCCCTAGCCCTGGTATGGAATTCCCATCGTTCAATGCGATCTTGTTCGCCTTACCCGAGATGGCGTCATCGCAGATCTGTTGACAACAACTCTGGTTATATTTGATGTGCTTAATATTTAGCATTAAGTATTTAATATTTTTTGTCGGTGGCTCAATGGTGTGGACCACAGACATCCGAATATACAATTAGACTGGACAAGCCGCCAAGTTTATAGGCAGTCCCAGTCGCAATTTCTTTTCGGTTCTTACCTGCGAAAAGTTATTATATTTCTTGGTAAATTTACTGATTCATTGCGATGATGGCATGTTATAATTGCACAGGATGGCATTTTGGGAATAAACGGTAATGTCTTCTAATATTCGTGCGTCTTGACTCGTCTCACAGAGCGTAAACTGGCAGCCAGTGTATGCTCGTTGAGCTTACATTTGTCGCACTTAAAAATGCGGCTTGCCCCATCTCCTGTATTTTGAAATATGTGGTGTGGACTGTTGCCTTCCTACCGGGAGGGCGCAGGATCGAATCCCGCCACGCACCAATGTGTTTTCGAATTTTCGAAATTATATGTACGTCATCCGACGCTCTTACGGTGAAGGAAAACATCGTGAGGAAACCTGCGCACGCCTGCGAAGAGATTCAAAGGTCGTGCGTGAAGTCTTCCGACCCGCAATATGACTAAGGCCTACACACCCTATACGGGTAGGCTCGTGTTCCTCGGTGGGGACGTTTAATGAGCTGATGATGATGAATATTTTGCTCCGGAGAGCACGTGAAGCCGTCGGTGCCGGTTACAACCTTAGGATGGTAGTCGTTACCACCCACCAATCCGAATTGGAGCCGCGTGCTGGGTTACGGCCCAATCTCTCCATGGATGTGTGGAAAGAACTTTCCACTACATTAGAACCTTAATTATAATATTTTTTGTCAATGACAATAAATAAAATATTATAATTAGATTCAATGGTCGTGCGTAAAGTCGACCAATCCTCACTGGGCCTGCGTGGACGACTAATCACCGTATACGTGTATGCTCGTGCCCCTCGGTGGGGACGTTTGATGAGCTGATGATGATGAATGATGTCCGCGTGGAAATCATTAGGGGAGGCCTTCGTTCAGCAGTGGACGTTCTAGGTTGTAGTGATGATGATGAAGGCGTTGATATAAATATCTCAATGCTTTTTTAGTATTAGATAGAAAAATATGTACTTACTGAATCCGCCAACAAAGATGTTAATAATAAGGAATAGACAAACATGTTGTGCAGTTCAAAGTTAGTTCACGACTAAGCTTTATATGATACAAGCTCAGAATACAGAATAAACCAAGTAATAGTGAAGTTCACTATTACTTGGTTTATTCTGTATTCTAGCTTGTATATATATAATATTGTGTATTATTGTATATAATATATATATATTTATTATTATTATAATACATACATATTATACATAGAAAACCATTGGCCCAGCGTAGTGGGTTACGGCCCAATTTCCTCATAGTGGGAAGCTCTGCGAAATCTGAAATCTAAATTAAAAGTTTTATTAAAAAATATCTCTAATAAAGTATGTTTTGATGATTTTAAACCGGTCGGCCGGTTTTGGGTAAGAGCTCTTTGCACGTTTATTCGGTGGGGCTATCGATATGTTAAATATATCTTTTTTTAAATATGTAATCACAAAGCCTTGAAAACGTTAGTCAAAGTCAAAATCCATTTATTTCAAATTAGACTCACAAAAAGCACTTATAAATTTTATGTAGTCTAAAGTCCGGAATATTTTTATTATGTTATAAGTGTACTGGACGGTCTGGACGCTCACCTGATGGTAAGTGACACGCCAGACCATGACAGAGCGGCATTAAAGGAGACCAACAACTGATATACAGTTACCATCCTCCATCAATGCCGCACCGCGCCCGTCACCCGAGACGACAGATGTTAGGTCTCTTATACCCGGTAATTTCACTAGCTACAGTGCCCTCATCCCGAAACACACAGAAGTGCAAAACACTCCTGTTTCACGGGATGATATCTGATAATTTGAAACTTGCACTTTCTGTAATAATAATGTAACCGCCAATGTTATAAATCATTATACAATCCTGTAACAAGTTAATTTGAGAATAAATAACACTGATTTCTTGGAATAACCTCGTAACTTATTGTCGCCGATAACAAAGTCGTCTTGTTATACAACAATAATTTACGTGTAAGAAATTGATTACTCTATCGCCATCTAAATAAGGTCTACTTATGTAAAGCAAGTGTTACAAGAACTTTATAGTTCACTATTACTTGGTTTATTCTGTATTCTGAGCTTGTATATTATATATATTGTGTATATATGTATATATATATATATATATTTATTATTTATTTATAAATACATACATATTATACATAAAACCATTGGCCCAGCGTAGTGGTTACGGCCCAATTTCCTCATAGTGGGAAGCTTCACTTCGTCGGTCGGCACAATATATATAATATATCCGTTGTTTAGTACCCGTAATACAGGCTTCACGCTTAACTTAGGGTTGATGGCGCTGTGTGAATGTAAAAAATAATCGTGATTGGTGGGTGTTAACAATTACGATTTAAATACTGTAAGCAGGACTGAAAGCTTAAAGTGCCCTTCAAAACAAGGAATCATCTTCATTTCATTGATAATGATAAAATATGTCTTATTATTATTATAAAAAAGCCTATTTCAACAATCAGTAAACGACATTTATCTTCTTGAACAACTATGAAATATATTACCGAAAGATATTTCTTTCGGTCACCTTTCCAATGTATGACCATTACGGTAGTTGCTTAACTTGCATCTTCTGCCGAACCCGTAAGCCGTTATGCTGAGCTCATAATAATGTTGTAGAGTAATACATAATTAAAATTGCTTGATTCATTCCCAGGCTTCAAGGTGAACCACAAATTGTACTTCCAGTGAACTTCACCTTTGGTTTTATTACTTTAAACTGTAGTAATATACATTTAAAGTTCAATTTGAAATGTTACATATAGTATGACCGTTTGCGATTGCGCCTTCTATGCTTGGTTTGGAAATAAATGATGGGAATTTATTGAGGCCTATCAATGATATTCTGTATATATAAAAGTAGATACGCCATCCGTGCTTCAAAAACAAACCGCCGACGAGAGTACAGTTTGTACTCTGTTTAGGTAAATGTGTTCGAAATTCGAAATATGTGTATGTGTGCTTTTCGATTGTTTTGTGGACATATAACGATTTCAAACTTTTTTACATCATTGGTTCCTACATGGCGAGATGGATTTTGGTTTCGTAACTTCGTGTAACTTGTTTGTGAAACAAAATATGAAAATATATTTGAATTTTTTTTATAAAGAAATCAATCAAATAATTAATAATTTAATAGTAAATAAGTGTGTCGCTTAAATAAAGAGTTAATATATTGATTATTATTCATTTTTTTTACTTATCAGTGACATCTATACATGGTTTATCGAACTATTAACCTAATCTTGAATTTCATTATTTTCCAAGCATTACCTTTAATTTATGTACATTCTAGCGCTGCTACTGCTCAATAGATGGCGCTGTGCATGTGCTTTTATTTTCACTGTAACTCACCCATAGATGGCGGTACTCGTTCTATAACAAAGTTGAATGGTTGAGATTGTATCTTGCAAATTGCTACGAAAGATTCATATCAAATCGCTCAGTGCAGCATTTGAGCAAATTAGAATCAGCGAGAGGTATCATTAACCATGATGTACGGTCTTTATTAGAACTTTGTGGTTTGTGTTTAAAGTTTTTATTTGCCTCTTTTCATGCCGATTACGCTTTAATGGTGGTTATATCGTAATTATTGTTTTGATAGCTATGTTTTGTGTTCATTACGCAGTATTATGATCCATTTTTATTTGATAAGAAGTGTAGTCGTTTTTTTTGCGGAACCATGGTGTGATTTTCTTTCAAATCATGTGTTTTGGCCAATTGAATGTAGAGTAAGCAGATGGGGGGATACATGATAATCGTATCGTATGAACTGTAACGTATCCATCGACCATTTGAAACTGCATGTGCAGTTTGGCAGATTATTATAAATGTATCTAGTGTTTAAGTTTTTATTAAATAAATAAATAAAAAAAAAAAAAACCGTCTGGAGACATAACCGGCCCATTTTCAACGTGCTGATTCTAGAAGTAATGCCGATAACCTTGGTTCTCCGGCGGATATCACCATTACGAATTGTATCCGCCAATAAGATCCCGAGCATTGCTCTGTCCTCGTGCTCTCTTCATAAGACGCTGAGTGACCTTTAACTTGAGACCAGACCCACGGTAAGTATCCAAGTTTCGGCTCCATATAGCATCACAGGATGAACGTGCATGGCATACGAGTATATTGACTGCCAGTATTTAAAACAAGAGCGTCGGTGACCCAATGGCGTGGCCTTCTAATCGAAAGGGCGCAGCTACAAATCCCGCTATATACGAATGTTTTCGAAATTATATGTACGTTATCCGACGCTCTTACGGTGAAGGAAAACATCGTGACGAAACATGCGCACGCCTGCGAAGAGATTCAAAGGTTGTGCGTGAAGTCTGCCAATCCGCACTGGGCCCGTGTCGATGACTAAGGCCTGTACTCCCTTTACGGGCAGGCTCGTGTCCCTCAGTGGGGACGTATAATGAGCTGAAATGATGATGATACGGAAATCGAACCCGGGAACTATTGGCGTCAGTCAAACTCTGAACCATTTTACAAGGATTGTTAAAAAAATACTTCACTGGCAAATGTTTAAAAATATTTTACCTAATCAGCAGCCTAATTGCAGGGACAGCTCTTCCCGGACTGCATAGCTACGTGAACATTCGACCGTATTTATTTAACTTTATTATATAAATAAAGTATAATAAATACGTATTATTTATGCACACACAAACATGACAAAAACAAAACATATGGACAAATTAGTACAAAGGCATAGCTTATTTCATGATAATAATTCATCCTGCAGGCCAAAACGAAAGGAAAGTAAGTTAGATAAGTATGAAAGTGTGCACTTACTAAAAATAAAATAAAAGTATATAGATGAATATATGAAGTTTTTACTACACAAATACTACAAATAACATTTACATATAAATTACTTCGATTCATACATTTATTTTATATTTTTTCAAAATCCACAGTTCATTTAAGTGTAATTACCGCAACAAATTTATAAACTTACAGCTGATACGGGATTTACAAATGTAATCTTAAAAATATAGAATAATGTCATTCAGAAGAGATATAGATAGACTTAACATTAAATATATAAAGTCCAAAACGACACGTCCATAATAATAAAACTTATATCCTACTCCAATCTCTCTTGCTCTGGCACGTTTCCATTTAGTTTCCTGCAAACATGCTATATTCACTCTTCGTCTCTTTAAAACATCTGTAAGTTCTCTTACTCTCCCGGCCATAGTACATTCCAACTGGCCATCCTCAATCTAACGTCCTTTACTCCTCGAGCTCGCTTCTTACGTCGCACCCGCTCCTGTCAATGCGACAACCCTGATCCATTTCTCACAGAGGCCGGGTGCTGTCTTTGCGCATCGCCTGTGGGGTACGCCCTAGTTCTATCGCACTTCATTTCATTTTCTATGACCATACTGCAAAAGGATTTGGCATATGATTTTATGATCGGCCGCCTGCCTGACACCAACCCTCATTGGGAATGCTTTTGTTGGTAGTGGGAATCTACCTTATGAGGAAAGGAATAGTAGGGAAATA
This sequence comes from Leucinodes orbonalis, assembly GCA_019425675.1. Classification (NCBI taxonomy): domain Eukaryota; kingdom Metazoa; phylum Arthropoda; class Insecta; order Lepidoptera; family Crambidae; genus Leucinodes; species Leucinodes orbonalis. The sequence continues at coordinate 149,586 of PQWD01002528.1, read as the reverse complement.
GGTAAGGATTTAAATTTAAAGGTTTAAAGGATTAAAGGTTTAAGGATACCAATGTCTCGGAAGAGTCGGGATGAGACACCAGTAGCTCGGGAAGCCGGGGTTGCGAACCCGTTCAACAAAACTGAATCACCGGACAAGTAAAACAGCATAGTTGACCCTGACTAGTTTTCTGTTGGATACTTCTCAGTAGACAACGACAGTCCGAACCAGTGGTAGAATCAAATTTGACATTCATAAGTGTTCTTTATGGACCCAAATTGAATAAATATATTTTCATTTCATTGATTTATAACCTAGTTTACACGTAAGTAATAATACTGATAAGGTAAACATTTCTAAACATCTACCAAGCCTTATGCCAGCCATTTAAGAAGTCGCCCATTTTCCAATAGATCGTGCCGACCGTCTCAAATACACAAAAGTGACTAGCGAGTTTGTTTTAATTAAAAGAAAACTCGGCGCCATTTTGCGTTCTTTCAACTTTGTTTTACGCTAAGTCTTATTTCTTCCCCTTTTTTTTCTGTTAATGGCTCTGTGCTGCGTTGAAATACGATTGCTGTGTGTTTATCTGGAGGGTTACCTCCATCTTTTAAAACAGTATAATAATAATATGACTTCGTCTTTTCTGGTACTAAAATGCTGGCGTATCATCATATCAGCGATAACCTCCCTATTTATTACATAAAATAACGAAATAATAATATTCATCATCATCAACTTATTAAACGTCCCACCGAGGGGCACGAGCCAACCCGTAAAGGGTGATTAGGCCTTAGTCGCCACCAACGGCGGATCCAGGGGGTGGGTCATGGGGGTCACGACCCCCCCTGTTTAGGTACTATACTAATGTACATAAACATAAAACCTTATAAATTCTTAACTCGACTACTACTATGTGACCCCGTCCTGGCGCCAAACCTGGATCCGCCCTTGTCGTCCACGCAGGCCCAGTGCGGATTGGACGACTTCACACACAACCTTGAATCACTTTGCAGGCGTGCGCAGGTTTCCTCACGATGTTTTCCTTCACCGAAAGAGCGTCGGATTACGTACATATATTTTCCGACAATTCGAAAACACATTGGTACGTGGCGGGATTTGAACCCCAGCCCTCCCGATAGGAGGGCAACAGTCCACACCATTGAGCCACCGACTCTCCGGGCGAATATTAAGTAGGTAGGTATAATTAATAAGTACATTGCTAAATAATAATTAATTTATTACAGTTAACAAAGATCCAATTAAAAAAGTAATCCAGTCATGGTATTAAATACTTTAAACTAATCTAGCCAGCATTGTCATTTAAATTGCTATTATGAAATATAACAAAAATGCAATGATGTAAAAAGTATGGATTCGTGATATGCTCACAAAATAATCGAAAAAAGTGTTCCGAATGCAGCGACAGCACACATACACATATTTCGAATTTCGAACACATTTACCTAAACAAAAGAGTACAAACTGTACTCTCTTCGGCGGTTCGTTTTTGAGGCACGGATGGCGTATCTACCTTTATATATACAGAGTATTATTGCAAAAATGATATGCAATATGCATCGTTATGATACTAAGTAACTTATTACAGTTATACTTACTTAAGTTTTTTTCGTTTTTACTACACAAAGAATTTGAGTTATTATGCCTTTTAATATTATCATAATGATTTGTCATACTTTATTTGGCCGTGAAAATATTTTTGGCATTTTTTTTTTATTTATTTTATTTGTTTTTCTCAACACAAACATATGACACAGACATTATAAGAACATGATAGATTGTGTGAGACTGATGCCTGATAAAGGTACTCAAAAGGTACCTGAGTTACAGGTCACCAGGCCCACCACCTCGGATCGCCAGGATGTCTTTACAGTATAAATAACTTCAAAATGTATACAATAAATGACAAAAGGAAACATTAATAATAATGATAGCAATCAACATTGTAATTATATGTGAGGTTACAGCAATGTGTGTTGCGTACCTACGTGATGTGTGTGTGTATGTCAGTGTGTGTGTATGAGTGTGTGTTTGTGTGAGTGCGTGTGTGTGTGTTGTGAGTGCGTGTGTGAGTGTGTGTGACATTGTATATGTATGTTTATCCGTTGTTCAGTACCCATATTACAGGCAAAATGCTTAGGGGCTAGCGCTATGTGTACGTCAGTGGATATTTATTTATTGCAAGTAGAATCTTATTTTCTTAAATTAAAGATCATTTTGTGCTTCGAGGACAAGTTACCCCGTCGATTCTTAATTATAACTCAGTATGGAAGTTAAGACCAACTAATCCGCATTCCAATGGTTCCAACCACGTGTTAGTCACGACATCTCCCCATAGCAAGTTCGGGAAGGCCTGTGCTCTGTAATGGGTCGTTATAGGCTGATTTATCTATATCAAAAGTTACTAGCAACACCTAGCAAGTAAGAAAGTCAGTCTAAAGGCTCCTTCAGTCTTAAGATCCACTCAAAAGCGGTGAGTAATTAAAAAATACCCTCTTTAGGGAGGTTTTTTGCAGAGGCACGCGGCAAAGGGAGGGGCTGTCTCCATTTTTATTACATTGAACAAGTCATTCTTAATGCACAACTCATCTAATCTCACCGTTTCAAGTTGGGGAGATGATTTTGTTAATTACAATTTTTTTTCTTCATATTAGGTAAGTAAGTGAGAATTTGTCCGCCATTTTTTGTAACGACTCTTGTTATTTCATTGCAGTCAAAATTAATATTTGGCATATATCCAATTTCCCGATATTGGCATAAACCTGACGATTCGGGGATAAAATTCGCCATTATAAATTTATTTATTTATTCATCAGTTTACCAACATAATACACACTGAATCAATACTTAAATATAAAAACACGGAAACACAAGTTTAAAAGTATTACAATTAAAGGCGAAGACAGCATGCTTACAACAACCACTGACAAAACAAGGGAAACTAAAAAAAATTATATTTTAAATAAAATTATGATTTTTCCTTAATGTGTTATGTAGAGTACAATAAAGAATTTAATAAATAAATTAAAAGTTCCTGGAAATAAAATAAAATTTAATGAAATGTCAAAATCCACTTCAATCTTACTTTGCAAAAATATCTAAGGTGAAATATATAAAATTAAGGTTTCCAATTTTCTCTGAAACGGTGAGTTTTATTGGTCACATAAAATTGTAGTCATCATTCGTGTGAGATATTGCGTTATTTATATTTGAAAAATCACACGTAAGTAATATGCACTTGAAGTGCCTCCAAATGAAAAGCATCATTAGACCAATCCCAGGGGCCAAACTGAAAATTAGCGCGGAAGCCCAGCTTTTTGCTGAGACTGGTACCCATTGCCTGATATTTTAAATCGATAAGTTTACACATAAGGTAGCAATAAGTACATGTAAATAACTGACAAACATGCTACTTACTATAACGAAAGAATAACAGTAGAGGTTACTTCATCAATAATATATATATATATATATTTCAATAAAATATAATTGATTAGTTGTGTATGAGGAGTACTTACTACTTCTTGTCTTATGGTCTACTTTTGTGGGGGTCTGCTGCTGATCTACAAACAATTTTTGTATTGCAGAAAAGAGCCATCCGTGCCATATACGGCCTTAAATCACGTGACTCACTAAGGGAATTAGTTTTAATCTACCACCGGTTCGGGCTGTTGGTTCTACTGAAAACACTCCGGCAAGAAACTCAGTAGTTACTCTTTTCAATCGCCAATCTACAATGTACAAGCTTTTTACCCATCTCTATACAATAATATTCTGTATATATAAAGGTAGATACGCCATCCGTGCCTCAAAAATGAACCGCCGAAGAGAGTACAGTTTGTACTCTTTTGTTGAGGTAAATGTACGCTCATTCGAAATATGTGTATGTGTGCTGTCACTGCACTCGGAACACTTATTTCGATTGTTTTGTGAGCATATCACGAATCTATACTTTTTTACATCATAGTCTCTATTTAGGTATCTACAGTGTAATTGCCTTTCCTCAAAAGACATGATTTAACTTTAAATTTAAGTTTGTGTATTGGTAATTCTAGCCAACTTTGTGGAATTTTATTAAATATCTTCTTAATACATTTCCCTACGAAGGATTTACCCACTTTCCTAAATATATGTTAAGTAATTAAAAAATAGCATATTTGGCTTCTATTCTAGTATTAAATTACTAATATTTTAAGGTATGTGTTAAAAATAATTTACACAACAATGCATGTAGGTAGGTCCCCTACTAAGATCAAAATCTCACAATTACAATTAGCTAGTTCTTATTCATAATCCAAGTAAACAACAACACGACAATTCGTTGATTCAAATGAAACAGCCCCGTCACTACTCTTCAACCCCTCGTCATCACATATTTACAATGAATAACAAATAAGACACCGAAAAGAATACACACCACACAATTAAGCCAGACAATCATTGCCGATGTCCACAATGACGAAATGACAACTTCACTTTTATTTAAACAACATTACAATATAATAAGACAGTGGAAAAATAATATAAAAGTACGAAGAAAGGGAGCGGTGGTGAAGTCGCCACGCCCACCAGGGGTCCCGGTGGCCCCGCCCACCGAGTGGGGGGGATGCCCACTTGTATTCGCCAGTCAGTATCCAGTTTTGCGTATCGGTGTACGAGTCGAGACTCTCGGGTTTTTCTTATTGAAAATTGGCCCACCAAAAAGGTTTTCCATGGTTTCCCGCGAGTTCTGACAGTTGAGAGCTTTGACAGATTAGTTTTTTTTACGAATAACGGCCAGTGTTTTGTGTGTGAGTGCACGTATCATTTCGCGGAAGAGGTTGAATGTTTTTTTTAGTTATGGCGAATTGTTGTGGGATTTCCAGCTGATTTGTGATTTGAGGTATGTTTATTTGTTGTGTAAATTAAGCGTTAAGGTTTGTAGAGTTTAAAATAGACTGGGTTATATTAATTTATTTAGATAAGTTTATGCATTTAAATAGTATTTACTTCATATATTTATTAAAAAGCTTTAATAAAATACTACCGGTTACTTCTTTCTGTACACTTTAAGGTTTGGGTAAAAAAATATATGATTTATTGATTTTGGTGTCATAAAGGTCATTTTATATAACAAACTATGTAAGTAATCTTGCTCAAATGTTTGCAAGAACCACAGACATCCGAATATACAATTAGACTGGACAAGCCGCCAAGTTTATAGGCAGTCCCAGTGTCGCAATTTCTTTTCGGTTCTTACCTGTGAAAAGTTTATATATTTCTTGGTAAATTACTGATTTATTGCGATGATGCATTTACAATTGCACAGGATGGCATTTTGGGAAAAACGGTAATTTCTTCTAATATTCGTGCGTCTTGACTCGTCTCACAGAGCGTAAACTGGTAGCCAGTGTATGCTCGTTGAGCTTACATTTGTCGCACTTAAAAACGCGGCTTGCCCCATCTCCTGTATTGGGAAATCTGTGGCAAGAACTAGCACAAATGTATGATTAGCCTAATTGAATATTTAGATATTCCTTGGTAATAGAAAATAATACCCATAAGTAATATAAAACTTTCGCACTTAAGCACGCAACTAAAGCATAATTGTCTCTACCATAAAGCCATCATCATCCTATAACCCTTCCACTGCTGGGCAAAGTGACATTCACTGTACCAACGGTCTTCCGCGGGATTCGAATCGACGACCGGTCCCAGTGGCGGGCCACCGCCTACGGCCACGCGGTCCAAGAGGCCTCGTGGCCTTAAGCGGCCTCGAATAAATGAAAATATAGTTTCAATTTAGGTCCATAGAGAAGACTAATGAATCAATATATCCATAAAAAAGCGTCGGTGGCTCAATGGTGTGGACTGTCGCCTTCATACCGGGAGGGCTGAGGTTCAAATCCCGACACGTACCAATGTGTTTTCGAATTTTCGAAATATATGTACGTTATCCGACGCTCTTACGGTGAAGGAGAACATCGTGAAGAAACCTTCATGCACACCTGCGAAGAGATTCGAAGGTTGTGTGTGAAGTCGTCCAACCGCACTGGGCCCGCGTGGACGACTAAGGCCTAATCACCCTATACGGTAGGCTCGTGCCCCTCGGTGGGGACGTTTAATGAGCTGATGATGATGATGATGATATCCATAAACCAGAAATTAATATTTTTTACTATAAAAATGCAATTATTGCATTTGAATAAAAATATAAGTATATATCAATTTTTTCTTTCATTAAAATCCGTCCTCATGCGTCATCTATCAGGGGGCCACGGAAAATGTATATGGCCAATATCAAATTTAGGTCTTGCCCTGCCACTGCCACGCAGCTTTCTGAAACGTACGTTTAGACCAGTACACCACGGAGGGTTCAGGCTGGGAGCCATTTGCGCTTGCCAATCCCCCGGAGAACCTGTAAAGCCCATCTGCGGCTAACACCAGTAGTTAGTTGGAAAAAAAATAAACCATGTAGCTAGTTACGAATAGAATAAGGAATGATGAGATAGTGAAATTACAACAGTAATTAATTCAATTAAAATAAATATAATTCAATGAAGGCCCGAGATACGGACATATTGTTCATGACTTTCTACTGTTCGGATCATCATCATCAGCTCATTAAACGTCCCCACCGAGGGGCACGAGCCTACCCGTATAGGGTGATTAGGCCTTAGTCGTCCACGCGGGCCCAGTGCGGATTGGACGACTTCACACACAACCTTCGAATCTCTTCGCAGGCGTGCATGAAGGTTTCCTCACGATGTTTTCCTTCACCGTAAGAGCGTCGGATAACGTACATATATTTTCGAAAATTCGAAAATACATTGGTACGTGTCAGGATTTGAACCTCAGCCCTCCCGGTAGGAAGGCGACAGTCCACACCACTGAGCCACCGACGCTCTTAAATATACTGTTCGGATACGAACCCGGAACGCAATACGCTACTTAGCTATATCAACAGATTTAGTGCTTATAAAGTACTTAGGGCTTAACCTTAATATCTCGTAGTCTCTTCGATCTCATGTACAAAAAGTAAGGATTCTCAATTAAAAGTAATTAAGAATAATATTATAATAACAATGTACATTTTGACACAGCATGATATTTGTTAACAGTTGAGAAAAAGAATAAATAAATAAATTCTTTTGTAAACACAAAATATAAGTAGGTAAATAAACATTTTTTACCAGTGTTGAAATAAAATAAGTATAAATACTTATAATTAAACAATCAAACAAAACCGACGGTTAAAGTGTTTAAACGATTATATCCAAATAACGGTTTTGATAAAAAAAACTTAAAGAATCGAATCGTTATAATTATTATTTAACAGTTAATTATCACGTTCGGTTACGGAATATAAAATGAACGCTAATTGGTACAAATATTTGAATTAGAATACATAATTAAAGCTAAAATATGTCATTAAGTATGTTAATTGAGTCATTAAACACGGTGAGTTGTATATTTTTCTCGAATGTTTATTATTGCGTGAAACGAAACGCAATAATAAACATCCGAAAAAAATTCTACAGATAAAAACAAAATACTTTTTTAATTATTGACAGTAGTAACATTTAAGTGTCAGTTTTTTATGAAAAAGTATATCAATTGGTACTTACATAAGAGTATTGTATACAAACATTTTTGTACTTTAAATATCATCCCTGTAATCTATCTAAAAACGAGTCTAAAAAGCTAGACATAAGTAAAGGAAGAAAAATATTTCTTTGCCCAAAAGTAAACACAATGTAAAAGTACAAACCATTAGTGACTAATGTAGAATTTTGTGGCCAAAAGTTCCTTGCCTCAGCTCATGCTGCTATGGGCAGGCATCGTGCATGACCAGAACAGCGCACCATATATATAAGTAGATACGCCATCCGCGCCTCAAAAACGAACCGCCGAAGAGAGTACAGTTTTTACTCTTTTGTTTAGGTAAGTGTACGCTCATTCGAAATGTGTATGCGTGCTGTCACTGTATTCGGAACACTTTTCTCGATTGTTTTGTGAGCATATCACGAATCCATACTTGTTAACATCATTGGTGCAATGGTGATAAAAAGGCACGCCGCGCCGGCCGGCCGGTACCGCCGCAAACCACAAAAATAATAGTATTTCTCCACTCTTCAGTGGGTGCTATTATACATACATACCTTCCTCTTCAATCACTCTATCGTTTAAAAAAACCGCATCGAAATCGATAACGTAATTTTAATGATTTACGCATACAAAGGGATATAAGGAACACACTTACCTAAACAAAAGAGTACAACCTGTACTCTCTTTGGCGGTTTGTTTTTGAGGCACGGATGGCGTATCTACCTTTATATATACGGAATATCATTGCATTGCACCTGTGCGAAGCCGGGGCTGTTTTCTAGTTTTTAATAAACCTCTATAGAGATTGTTAATCGAAATAGGAGAAAAAAATGAGTCTTTTATATACATAGCCAATTTATATACTTTTAATTCATAATGAGTTAAGAATAAATGTATGTATTTTTAGCAAAAAGACAGCAATGAAATTACAAATATGAACAAATTTAAATACAGATAAATAATACGTCTGAGCGATGTTTTCCCGCGCCATTTTTATTGACAGTCTTTTTTTTTAAATCATATCAAAGGAAGCGCAAAGGACCGAAGGACTCGTTAAGTTTTGGGTGACAATTTTATTTTTTCATCGTCCTTTCATGAACGAGGGTCTTTTAAAATCGGCCTTTGTAAAGGGACAGGAAAGATACCTATAGATAAATCTTGCGAGCAGTAGTTCGGTATTTATTGGCTTGTGGTGGTTTAAAATAAAGGATATTATGTTATTTTGTTTAAATTGTATTGTTTACCTTAAACATACACGTACCTTAAACAGAAGCGTATTTAAATAATTGACGATGAATCTTCATCGAAGTATTATGTATATTCCAACAAAGCAAATAATTCTTTTTCTGCACAAAATAAGCAAGAATTTAATTTGCTACTACGTAGATGCGCCTTAATATGTTTGCCTTATAACTATAAGGTAGGTAAATTAAAAAATATTGATATTCCTAACACTATTACATAATAAATCATTATATTTGTGTCTTTACCAACTTCGGGAAAACAGTGTAAATAACAATTGTCAATTACATTGTTTTTCCCGAAGTTCTCTTCATATATGAAATAAAATAAATCAACTTATTTAATCCTTTATTTATTTCTTCATTTGCGTTTAATAATCCGTTCATAATACGATTATCTTTGCAAAAATTTACCATCTACATTTAATTGTTAAGTATTGTGTTCCTTAAAATGGGTATGATACTGTAATATTCCAATATTCTCACATGTAATTTACATCATTAAAGGTAGGTTTTTTATAATTTACAATCTTGCACATGATACTATTTAAAATAAATATTAAGTACACTAATAAAAACAAAAATGAAATACCTTAGCAGGTAAGCTTAGCTGTTCTCTTTTGCATTTCTGGTAGGAGTCGTGGAAAATAACAATTTTTGGGAAAATTGTACGATATGTAGTCACTTTATTCATCATAAGATCTTAGTAGTGGGCAATGATGACCCAGATTTGATCGCAATAAAGGTTTATGGAATAATTTAACAATGGGTTTGCGAGGCATCGAGAAAAGAACCGCCAAATTGATACGTTCCACAAGCTCAGGGCATTTTATTCTATTATTAATGAGTCCATGCAAAAACGCTAAATCAATTACTAGGTACTAAACAATGATAGTTAATAGATTAAATTGAAATATTGTTTAGCAACAACAGGTATCATGTATATGTAATGAAAAACAGTTATTGTAGTACAATAAACTTCTGAAATAAGCTTATAATATCTATTTACCTAATTTTCCTTTTTCAAATAGCATGCCTATTCAACCTATTGCAGTCCACTGCTGGACATAGGTCTCCCTCATTTTGCGCAAGACATCCCGGTCCTCCGCTTTTCTCATCCAGCCTCCACCAGTGACCTATCGCAAGTCGTTGGTCCATCGGGCCGGAGGGCGTCCTATGACTTTACGTAATTCATATTTTAAATCTATCAAATTTATCGCCAAATAATCCATATTTGCGATAATTTCATGGAGCACATTTCAACAGGCAAATTAAAAATATTTAGTTTTTATTAGAAAACCGATGAAACCTTTGATAATTGAATGTTTTAGGACATTACGCCTCACTAGCGCCTCCTGGTGGCAAATTCATTCGCGGTAGCCCTCATAGCATACTGTATGTAACAAATATGTTAAGTAGTTTCGATAATAAGTTATTATTACACTTGATAGAAATGAATATACCATATTGAACCGAAGCGAATTTTTTTAACAATAATTACAGTTGAAACAATCACTTACGTCATTACCTGCCACAATTGTGTGTTTAACAGCAATTAATTAAAAAATACCATACTCCAAAATCAATATTATTCTACTAATTCAATTTAAATTTTATTTATATAGCAACACCTGTTAACTTGTTTGCGGGCATTCGCTATTGTTCGCCGTCTTTTGTTACCGATAATAAACATTTTATAATTGTTTAAATGAATTACTTAGAACGTAATTTAATTTTATTATTAAGACTGTGAAATATTATTGACTTTATTATAAGCTCATAAATGGTAGAGGCGATAGGGTAGGGGCTAGTGAGTTTGGTTATTTATTTATTACATCAATTAATAATGATAAATAAATAAATATCAACTGACATTCACACAGCGCCATCTAGCCCAAGATAAGCGTGAAGCTTGTAATATGAGTACTAAACAACGGATAAACATATATTATACATAAAAAAACAGACTAACGCAAACAGACAAGTCCATGCACACAAATGTTTGCCCGGGGATCGAACCCGGAACCCGCGGTGTAATAGCCGACGTCTCAATTCACATAATGTTTGTGTCAGCTGGCCAGAGTTTTCATACATAATCACGTCACTCGCTACATGTCATAATGACAGTAGTGTGCTCGTGCTTTTGATTGTGTACTCTTTCTATGACGCGTTAAGGTCAAAATTTAAATGAATAATTTTCATATCGAAATATACGTATACTACAATAACTATACGTATGTGGCTCGGAATTTTTTATTTATAATATTATTTTATATAATATTTTATATTTTAATTTTTTATTTTATTTTTTATATATTATAGATTCTCTAAGATTGTAATAAATAAATGATAAATACCACCTACTACCACGGTAATAAGACAACACAATGTAAAGACAACCTTATTGCTGTCAACACATAAATCAATTTAACATAATTATATTGTATCAGGTGCTAACTTAATAAACAGTTATATTATTCATACGCACAACTTTTGTGTAAAACAATAAATTACATTCAGCCATTGTGGTAATGCAAACACTCGATTGTCTGTGGTAACAATTACAATCGAAAGCAATTAAATTATTAAAATCGACGTATAATGCTTTCTTGAAATACTTAAAGACGCAACATGATCGTTGGAACTGATGAAACAAGTGGTGTAGTGGTTGAGAAGTAACTTCTCCGAGGGTTCCGAGTTTGATCTCCGGGCAGTAAATTTCGTGTAATGTATCAATACAGTATCAGTAACTACCACAGATTTCCCAATACAGGAGATGGGGCAAGCCGCGTTTAAAGTGCGACAAATGTAAGCTCAACGAGCATACACTGCCTGCCAGTTTACGCTCTGTGAGACGAGTCAAGACGCACGAATATTATAAGAAATTACCGTTTTTTTTCCAAAATGCCATCCTGTGCAATTGTAACATGCCATCATCGCAATGAATCAGTAAATTTACCAAGAAATATAATAACTTTTCACAGGTAAGAACCGAAAAGAAATTGCGACATTGGGACTGCCTATAAACTTGGCGGCTTGTCCAGTCTAATTGTATATTCGGATGTCTGTGGTAACTACACTTCGACCGAAATACAACTTTTTGGTAAATTTCATATTGCTCTAATCATTTGACAGCTAGTTCAGACGAAATTGAACCTTAATATAATCGGAATACCATAGAGTTAGTGATGATTCCTAGCGGAATACCGAATTTAAAAATGTCAACTATTACAGGATCGAAAGGATATCGTTACTACACTCATATTATAATGGAAACGTTTCGTTTTAAAATAACGCGATCGGCTTGCATATCGGGGAGGTTTAGTATTTACAAAAAAACGTTTATAATTTAGAGCCAAGCTTCTAAATCTACCCGGCCTAACTCTACCGACCCTAACTTTTAAAAATCTACATAATTATCAGTAAATATGTATGGCTTCACCGTTTCGTTCTGATCTGTTGTCTTAAGTAACAAAACAGCCAAGCCATACATATTTACTGATATATAGAATTCGTTAAAGTAAGGGTCCTACCGACTGTTAGGTCGTGTAGATTCAGAAGCTTGGCTACATGGCTACATGAGATCTGATATCTTTTTCATAGCGCAAACCTTGTCTTTGGATATTTATTTAATTTTAACTGTAATAAACACATTTATTTCGGACCTTTTTGGATTCACAAATATGTTATTAGCATTAAACTCATAGATATGGTTAGTAATTATAACTATAATACCAAAAATGACAGTATAACCGGTTCCTGAATCCCTGCAGATGTAATCGGATCCAGTGCTTAAAGCTGGAAGTGGGTAACTGGTCATTGTTTTTTATGTTATTAGTGTACAGGACCACAGACATCCGAATATACAATTAGACTGGACAAGCCGCCAAGTTTATACGCAGTCCCAGTGTCGCAATTTCTTTTCGGTTCTTACCTGTGAAAAGTTATTCTATTACTTGGTAAATTTACTGATGCATTGCGATGATGGCATGTTACAATTGCACAGGATGGCATTTTGGAAAAAAACGGTAATTTCTTCTATTATTCGTGCGTCTTGACTCGTCTCACAGAGCGTAAACTGGTAGCCAGTGTATGCTCGTTGAGCTTACATTTGTCGCACTTTAAACGCGCCTTGCCCCATCTCCTGTATTGGGAAATCTGTGGTACAGGACGGTTATGAAGTTATGACGCTCACCTGATGGTAAGTGATACGCCTAACCATGACAGAGCGGCATTGAAGGAGCTCTACAATTGATAGACAGTTATTATCCGCCATCAATGCTGCACTGCGCCCGTTACCCGAGACAGCAGATGTTAGGTCCCCGTAATTTCACTAGCTTCAGTGCGTTCAACAACACTGCTATTTCTAGGGACGATATCTGGCACTACGGCAGTGCCTACTTAGACGACTCAGTACCTTTTTGATTACCTTAAGATGCTATCCCGAATCTTAGCATCTATGCTACCAGCTTCGAACTTAGTGAACTTTATCTTAGCGAACAGCTTCTAAGCTGTTCGCTTACAGATGATAGCGTTAACCAGTGATGCCAACTTAGCTACTTTATAGCAATATCTCGCTATATTTTGATGATTGACAGCTACAATTGAAAAAACCTGTAGCTAAACTGAAAGCTACTTTTTCTAGCTCCTTTTTTATTTCATCAAAAGACAGCGGTTTTTAAAGAAAAAAATAGATTGCTCAAAAGAGTCTATTACCCACGATGGAATTTTGAAAAAACAGAGGCGATTTATCTTTTGTCAATAAAGAACCAAGTTTATCATCATCAGCTCATTAAAAGAGCCCCACCGAGGGGCACGAGCCTACCCATAAAGCGTGATTAGGCCTTAGTCCCGCACTGGGTCCCCGTGGACACGCGGGCGCAGTGCGGGTTGGACGACTTCACGCACAACCTTTGAATATCTTCGCAGGCGTGCGCAGGTTTCCTCACGATGTTTTCCTTCACCATAAGAGCGTCGGATAACGTACATATATTTTCGAAAATTCGAGAACACATTGCTACGGGGCAGGATTCGAACCTCAGCCCTCTCAGTAGGAGGGCAACAGTCCACACCATTGAGCCACCGACGCTAAGAACCAAGTTACGAAGTAATAATGATAAATTCTTATTTTTAGTGACAGCTATGTCACTTTAAATTGTATTGTATTACCAAAACGAGTCAAAGTTACCTTTTCATTGGTGGCGGAGAATTTGGCTACTTTTTGGGGTAAAAAAACTGTTTATCTACTTTTGAATTTTTTTCTAGCTACTGACTAGCAGTTGGCAACATTGGCGGTAACATTTAGATCAGTTAACCACGGATCAGAAAACCGCCCCTTTTTCGAACAATCAATTTTGACAGCTCCATTAGTTCCCGCGGCATTCGCTAGATGGCGCTAGTAGTCGGTTATTCGAAATGAATTACGACAATCTCGACTTGATTGTATCGATTCGTGGATCTCTTTAATCATAAATCGACTTGTCCGATGGTTTGGACTAATACAATTATTTTACTACAAGCAGTAAATGTTTTTGTGGTATATTGTATTTTATTGGTTACTGTTATGAGGGATCGATGGCGTAAGGCAGGTAAAGCAACTTTCTCAGTGGTCATTAATCGAATGGGTGACCAACAATATTTTATCTAGTCTATCCGTTTTTCAGAAGGCATGACTCGTTGGTTCTGTTGGTTTTAGTAAACAAGTTTTTGTTTTACATTGTTTTTCCAATTTGAACTAATTAGATAAGAAGTGAAGTTTTACGGGTATATCGTCAATTTATTGAACCTATTTATTTTAAAAATAATGCTCTCTGGTATTTTAATTAATATTCTGGATAACAAACAATATCTCTCATTAGATTTGTTGAATCAAAAGAATTGCTTCACATAAATTGTGAAACATCTCTTAAGAAATACTCTGAAAAGTTATGACGTTTTGTAACCTTGTTAATTTTTTTAACAAGACAAAGAAATAATTATATACAATATCAAAGAGGAGAAATAATATATTATCTGTGGTTTGGACATAATAATATAAATTGCATTAGTTAGGAATGCCTTTCATCTATTTAGAGGTTATGTTTCTAGTTTAAATGGCTGTCAACGTTTGTGTTTTTTAATATTAAAAACTAACGTAGTCAAGTTTATGTAATTTACTAGTGAAATTATCTCTCTTCACTGTTTCAGTCCACTGCTGGACATAGGTCTCTCCCGTTCTGTGCCAGATCCTCCGCTTTCCTCATCCAGCGTCCACCAGCGACCTTTCGCAAGTCGTCAGTCCCTCGATCCTACGCTACGCTTGCCGAGACGTGGTCTCCACTCCAGAACTCGTCTGCTCCAACGGGCATCGGTTCTGCGACACACGTGACCAGCCCGCTTCCACTTTATTCTGTACAAAACTCATTTTTTTGAAAAGAGTAACTACTGAGCTTCTTCCTGGATTCTTCTCAATAGAAAACTTCCGTCCGACCCAGTGGTAGCTTCGTTTAACATTCACAAGTGTTCTGTAAGGACTTAAACTGAATAAACACTTTTCATATCAAAAATAATAATTATTGCGGCTACCCCACCACCATAACCAAGTCATCGAACTATTTTAGGCTCTACAAAACAAACGAGTCTATCGTTGCATAAATTCTTTGGGCTGACAGTCATCAGCGCTTTCCACTTGTCCGTTGAAGCTGTGAAGGCCATCTGCGACCCGATGTCAGTGGATATTAATTTTATCTACGGCCAACAGAGATAAGTGATTTTAAAAAACAGGCAAAATATTCATATTTCGGTACCTCATCCGACAAATAACCAAATCGATGCTTGACTTAGTCGTTCGCCAGCATAACCCGCTAGCTGCTACACCAAATTACGTATCATCATCAGCTCATTAAACGTCCCCACCGAGGGGCACAAGCCTACCCGTATAGGGTGGTTAGGCCTTAGTCATCCACGCGGGCTCAGTGCGGATTGAACGATTTCACGCACAACCTTCGAATCTCTTCGAAGGCGTGCATGAAGTTTTCCTGACGGTGTTTTCCTTCACCGTAAGAGCGTCGGATAACGTATATATATTTTCGAAAATTTAAAAAAACACATTGGTACGTTTCGGGATTTGAACCTCAGCCCTCCTGGTAGGAAAGCGACAGTCCACACCACTGAGCCACCGACGCTCTACAAACTACGTATATAAACAGTTTATTTTAATACAAACTGCAATAAACGTTTCCTAGTTTCGTTCAGTAGTTAAAGTCGTAAATTATACGATGTCAAATAAACAAACCGAACGCCCGAGAAAACTTTGTGTTTACTATGCTTAGTAATAGTTTTTATTTGTTTAAATACAGCTAATATATAGTTTTCTGGGATTTGAGGTGGCGTATGTATTTATTGAAATGTGCACCAAATAGAGTGATGGCGAACTTAATGCATGGACGCAATCTCTACCGGTTAACGTGGTCTATGATGAAAGTTTATGGGTGCGGTCTTCTCTCTCTCTCTCTTTAATTAACTAACTAGATGCAGAATCACGAAGAAACGTCAATTAAAAAAATGTCTGAGCCTCATGCAATGATATTCTGTATATATAAAGGTAGATACGCCACCCGTGCCTCAAAAACGAACCGCCGAAGAGAGTACAGTTTACTCTTTTGTTTAGGTAAATGTACGCTCATTCGAAATATGTATATGTGCTGTCGCTGCATTCGGAACACTTTTTTCGATCGTTTTGTGAGCATCATCATCATCAGCTCATTAAACGTCCCCACCGAGGGACACGAGCCTACCCGTATAGGGAGATTAGGCCTTAGTCGTCCACGCGGGCCCAGTGCGGGTTGGACGACTTCACGCACAACCTTTGAATCTCTTCGCAGGCGTGCGCAGGTTCCCTCACGATGTTTTCCTTCACCATAAGAGCGTCGGATGACGTACATATATTTTTCGAAAATTCGAAAACACATTGGTACGTGGCGGGATTTGAACCTCAACCCCGGTAGGAGGGCGACAGTCCACACCATTGAGCCACCGACGCTCTAGTTGTGAGCATATCACGAATCTATACTTTTTTCATCATTGGCCTCATGACACATTCGTATTGTTATTTTTATATTTAGTACGTAGAAATATTCATTTAAATTTTTACCTTAACGCGTCATAGAAAGAGTACAAAATCAAAAACACGAGCACACTACTATGTCATTATGACATGTAGCGAGCGACATGATTATGAATGAAAATTCTGTCCAAGCAACGTGACCAGTGGCGTCACTCCATATATGCAAATAGGTAGTGCATACCCTGTGCGTCACAGCCCGGTGAAACGCCTACATATTAAATGATTCCCACTTATTCGCCTATTTTTCTCTATAGCAGGCCGATCGCGCTAAATTTTGACAGCTATAACATATACATTTAGACTGAAATTGAACCTTAACAGTATGGCAATACCGAATATCGAAAATGTCAGCTATTCCAATATCGACAGGATATCGTAACAACACCCATATTATAATCGGAACGTTTCGTTTTAAAATAACGCGATCGGTCTGCGGGTACCCACTGGATGCAGATAGCTTCTGACAGGTCGGCGTGGAAGTTATTGGGGGAGGCCTATGTTCAGCAGTGAACATTATGTGGCTGAAATGATGATGATGATGATGATCGGTCTGCTGATTTTAAACCATAGGCGATTTAGTGTCATCAATCGATTTAACAAAAATGTAAATTATTCATTGTTTAAGCGATAAGTGTCACTCACTTTGCATACCACACTCATAATCACTGTGCACGCCAGTGAACATAACAGACTTTTGCCGCGTACACTTTTTGAGTGAGACTGTGCATCCAGTTCGTTTATTGTTTATCTATGTGTGGTAACGATACTGTCATCATCTCTCTCTTCAACCTATCGCAGTCCACTGCTGGGCATAGGTCTCCCCCATTTTGCGCCAGATATCCCGCTCCTCCGCTTTTCTTAGCGACCCGCAAGTCGTCGGTCCCTCGGTCCGGGCGTCCTACTCTACGTTTGCCAAGACGCGGTCTCCACTCCAGAACTCGTCTGCTCATCATTACAGCCTAATATGTCTATTCCTGGATGGCATCCTCCAATGAAAGTATATAACAAAAATGACTTACAAGTTTTTATTGATAATCTAACTTCACCTGATCTCCTTACAAAGGTGTAAACCGGAAATATAACTACCATATTGGCAATGCGTACGCGCATATATCCGTCCTCGTCACATCGGTACTCAGTTGTGCGATAGAGATATGGGGCGTGGCAAAGTATTTGCAATAAATATTGCTACTAATTCGTATTCGGCTATAGAAATATTGCTCGTACTATAAAGTTGTTGGAAACGAATAATTTATATTATAATTAACATAACTCTTTATATAAGATCCTTCTACAAGGCCTTTCCGCACAGAATAGCTTTTGGGGAGATTGGGCCGTAGCCCACCACGGCGAGCGGCGGCCCAATCGGATTGGTGGGTGCATCATTAAGTATATTGTACTCGGGATCGGCTTCACGTCCAAAGCACGAAATTATATTCTTTCTTTTCATACAATCAGTCGATGCAGCCTAACCAAACTGGGAAGACTGCATGAAGTTACTTTCAACCATTTCAAATGCAATTATCTTGCAAATATATCAAGTACAAATTAATCTAAATTAAAAAGTAATCACATGTAATCATACTTGATAAAAGAAAACCACAATCAAATATTTAATTAACATTTATAAAAAAGAACAAAGGTGTGTCAAAAATGCCAAGATGGCGCACGCCGCCATTATAGATTTCCCGCGCAAACCGTCAGAAATGGTTGTAATTAGCGGGAAACGTTGCATATTCAATAATGAGCCGTTGCTACCTCATAACGCATAATTTTGCATAATTCGCCCCGGTATTACGGCGAAGTGGTTTGTCAATCAACTAGGTAAGGTGTGAGTTGCCATTTTGTATTGCGAATGGAGGCAAAATTGTTGATTGCGCCAAATTATCACTTAAGATAATAATACCTTCTACGCACATGAAATATTAATCTGCGGGTTACACATACGATGCCTTATTGTTATATTTATGACGTAAAACAATTATGTAAACAAGTATGGATTCGTGATATGCTCACAAAATCGTTCCGAATGCAGCGACAGCACACACAAATATTTCGAATTTCTAACACATTTACCTAAACAAAAGAGTATAAACTGTACTCTCTTCGGCGGTTCTTTCTGAAGCACAGATGGCTTATCTACCTTTATATACAGAATATCATTGACGTAAAATTATTCATTATAATTTTGACCTAAACGCGACATTAAAAGGGTACAAAATCACGCACGAGCATACTACTTTGTCACTATAATGTGTAGTGACGTGATTATCAATAAAAATTCTGCCCAAGTGACATGATGGGCAGAGTTTTGCCGCGCGCGTTTATTGTTTGTATAAGTCTGCGGGTGAAAATAATAGCCGAGCGTTGGTGGATTATTGGTGTTGCCTTCTGATGTTGAGGGAGCAAGTTCAAATCCCACCACGTACCAATGTCTTTCAAATTTTCGAAATTATTTGCACGTTTATACGACGCTCCTGCGGTGAAGGAAAACATCGCGAAGAAACCTCCGCACGCCTGCGAAGAGATTTAAAGGTTGCGCGTGAAGTCGGCTCCGCACTGGGCCCACGACTATGGCCTATACACTCTACATGGGTAAGCCCGTGCCACTCGGTGGGGACGTATAATGAGCTGATGATGATGAATGGGCAGACGTGTAACTAATTTTACTTGACATTACGACGCTTTTAAAATCCAGTTTAGTTACTAAGCTTTAATGTTTTAAAATGGTAATTCCGAGTTAGAACGAATTGTCATATGGTAATGCAAAATTCTACTAATGAGATACAAAAACGTTATATTAAAATTAACGAGATTAGGGACTGGTCATTTCGTTCACTTCGTAACGAAAACTAAGTAGAAGTGGGTTAGGTTCCCATTCAAAACGGTTTAGCATTTAAGCACTCCCCAAAGTGACCGTACCGCGTCAAGCACTGTTTTTTTAATGTTATAAGTGTACAGGACGGTCTGAACGCTCGACTCATGGTAAGTGATACACCTGACCATGACAGAGCGGCATTGAAGAATACCAACACACGCCCGACACCCGAGACAACAGATGTGAGATCTCTTATACCCGGTAATTACACTAGCTACAGTGCCCTCATCCCGAAACACAGAAGTGCATAACACTCCTGTTTCCCGGGACGATGTCTGGCACTGCGGCGGTACCTACCTAGACGACTCAGTATCGAGTCTACCACGTATCCACTTTATACAACCAACTACATACAAACTACTCATACGTCACCCGTGTATGACAAAACATGTCCTCAACGTTTCGAACTAACAAATAAACCGAATGCTATTGCGGAATCGTGCTTTCAAAATAAAACGATTCAATCCGTACACTTTAACACGTAACGATCTACCATTGCTTACCACACATTCAATATACACCTTATTCACATTCGTATAGAGTCTAAAATAGCATACATATCTCTATGAAATAAATTAGTCAAGCCCTTAAAGAGGGCTAGGTTATAAAGATACGATACTGTACCCGTATTTGTATGAACAAAGAGTTGATTTCGGTACAGCAAAGTTTGCAGTTAAAATAGCCGGCGTTGGAAGCAAAATATCTGTTTGGAAATGCGCGTGCGCATCGTGTGTGGTCCGAACGGCATGGAATGCTGCTCTACTTTGGTGATTTTGTGTTTTTTCTAAGATTATTAGTATTACAGTGGAATAGTCTATGTAGTAACTATTTAAGATTAGGTTTTAGTGATCTCTCTTCAATATATCAAAGTCCGCTGCTGGAAATAGGTCTTCCTCATTTTGTACCAGATGTCCCGGTCCTCCGCTTCCCTCATCCAGCCTCCACCAGCGACCTTATGCAAGCCACAATCCATCGGGATGGAGGGCGTCCCACGCTATGCTAGTGGTGGAATAATTAAATTAAATACCAGAGAGTTAACATTTTTCGAAATGTAAGTTTAATTTCGATTCTGCTCAGTTTAAGGTGTACTTGGAACTGGTGTGGTAGCTTTGTTTGATTATTAATGAGTACCTTCCTTAGACCTAAATTATAATAAATATCCACTGATATTCAAACGTCGCGTGTCCCTGTAGGTTCGCTCAGTCCTATTCGCCTAACCGGCGTGTGCCGGGCCGCTTCTCTCCCCAAAATATCTAGTTACCTAGCCCACCCCGCAATGCCCTAAGTCGAGATTAGACTCTGGGACGTTTGGCTCGTTGTGTAAATGTTTAAGGCTGAGAGCCATCTGCTGTCGCCAACGGTTTTTATTTTTTTGTCCTTTTGCTTGTCTATCTGTTCTTGCTTATTCCTTGAGTGGCTTAATTGATTTTGATGGACGTTTTAAAGCTACAGTAGCCTTACACACAGATTTTACAGAAAAAAAACTCTCCCTATTCTGCGTGATATATCCTCCTTCTCCGCTTTTAAATAAAAAGAAAAAACATCCAGACTAGAAATTAATATTCTACTATATTTGTTTGTAATAGTCTGGTATTTATAATATATATGTATTTACAAAAAATATATGTATGTATATAACAATGTTTATCCGTTGTTAAGTACCCTAACTACAAGCTCTTCGCTTTATATGGGTCTAGATGGCGCTGTGTGAGTGTCAGTGGATATATATTTATTTATTTATATTTATATTGTAAAGTAGAGTACCTTTTCATGTTCTCGAACTCGTTATTCTGTGGTAAGGCGATGCGTCGTGTTTGGTTTAGCTGACACCGCAACATAACAGGCCACTGTTCACGTGCCCGGGTTCGGTTCCCCGTTCGGGCATTAAAACTCTTATTGCGTAACCGCCTTTTGGTTTAGCATTTAATAAAGCGTGGTTATCTGGTATGTTTATAATGAAATTAGTAAATTGACAGATAATCTACCTGGGACATTCTGTCGAACAGCTTCTTGGTAGTTTATGAACTCCTAGTACACTCGTTTCGGGTTTAAGCCAACCTCACCGGCCCGTGGTGCATCCTGCCGAACAGCCGCTTGGTAGTTTATGGACTCCTAGTACACTCCTTTAGGGTTTAAAACTACCTCATCGCCCCGTGGTGCATTTTACGGAATAACCTAGTTTATGTGGTGTGAGCGTCGGTGGCTCAATGGTGTGGACTGTCGCCTTCCTACCGGGAGGGCTCAGGTTCAAATCCCGACACGTACCAATGTATTTTCGAATTTCGAAAATATATGTACGTGATCCGACGCTCTTACGGTGAAGGAAAACATCGTGAGGAAACCTTCATGCACGCCTGCGAAGAGATTCAAAGGTGTGTGAAGTCATCCAACCGCACAGGGCCCGCGTGGACGACTAAGGCCTAATCACCCTATACGGGTAGGCTCGTGCCCCTCGGTGGGGACGTTTAATGAGCTGATGATGATGATGATGTGTTAAAAAGCTTGCTCGATTCCAAGCTGACAATTTTGAGAATATTAAATTTTCTTCAGTTTAATACTTCATTTAGTTTTTAATTTTATATAAATTGAGTTTCATATTTATTTTAGTTATTTTCAAAATCCCGTCACTACAAACCTTAATGGTTTTTGTGTTAAAAATAAAAATATTGTTAATTTTTATAAAAATAGTAATTATAAATAAGTAATATATAAAAAATATGATCGAAGGAACAACCTCTTGGTAGGTTATAATGAATTATGAACTCCTAGTACACTCGTTTCGGGTTGAAGCCAACCTCACCGGCCCGTGGTGCATCCTGCCGAACAGCCGCTTGGTAGTTTATGGACTCCTAGTACACTGGTTTTGGATAAGGCATCTTGAGTTGAGTCTCATAACTTGAATGTTAGTGATGTCCTCTATCATCCCAACTTCATCATAAGGAAAATCGGGCCTAGACCCAGCACGCGGGCCCAATGCGGCTTGGTGTGTGTTACCGACTACCATCCTAAGGTTGTAGCCGGCACCGACGGCTTCACGTGACAAACGAACGCACGAAAACATCATTTCGGATAATCAGGAGATTCAGCCTGCATTATCCTAAACAAACTGGGGAATTTCACACAAAGTGACTATTAACTTTTAATCTCCCCACGGTATTCGAACCTACGACCTTCGGATTAGCGACCTAAATTCATCGTTCGGACTATTAGATATCTTAGGTACTTTTGATTCGTTTTAGAGCGTCGGTGGCATTTATGTGGACTGTTACCTTTCCATCTGGAGGGTGCAGATTCAAATCCCACCACGCGCTTATACGTATCTTCGAATTTTTGAAATTATATGTACATTTATCCGACGCTCTTGCGGTGACGGAAAACATCGTGAGGAAACCTGCGCACGCCTACGAAGAGTAGTAGTAGCAGTAAAACACTTAATTGCTGACAATTAAACAAA
The DNA here is from genome assembly GCA_019425675.1 of Leucinodes orbonalis. Lineage (NCBI taxonomy): Eukaryota > Metazoa > Arthropoda > Insecta > Lepidoptera > Crambidae > Leucinodes > Leucinodes orbonalis. The sequence continues at coordinate 126,322 of PQWD01002528.1, read as the reverse complement.
ACAAAAAAACGAAACAGTATCATTATCAATACTGTGGACGATCGCTTGCAGTGATTTCTTCCAGGCAAACTTTGAAAGAGATTCAAAGGTTGCGCGTGAAGTTGGCCAACCTGCACTGGGCTCGCATGGACGACTAAGGCCTACCCTACACGGGTAGGCTCGGTGGGGACGTCTGATGATGAATTCGATTTAAGGCCAATGAACGTATAAAAATTACCCTAATCAATAAACTAAAATGGCGACCGCAATGATATAAAAAAGTATGGATTCGTGATATGCTCACAAAAAAATCGAAAAAAGTGTTCCGAATGCAGTGACAGCACACATACACATATTTCGAATTTCGAACACATTTACCTATTATTCTATTGTGAGCTGCGCGTGACTTAACGAAGCGATTTAAATAAAATTAAGTATGGAGTTACCTGACACCCTCGATAAACATGTGCTTAGTCGATGTAGGCTACGTTTTACAGCGGAAGAATGTCTTATACCGCGAGAAATACCGCGGGGCATAGCTAGTTACATATAAAAAGGGTTCCCACATCAAACCAAGGAACGCCGGCGTAAATTTTCATTGTTCCACACATTAGGTAAATCAACATTACAAATGACCCATTCCACATCGTAATGAGTAATCAACAAACCTATGACGCTATTAATTAGTTCCGTATAAGGCTTATTATACTCATAAGGATATCATACGTTACGGTTCTTATGATGGAAATGAAAAAATATAACGGTCGCCCAATGATATTCTGTATATATAAAGGTAGATACGCCATCCTTGCCTCAAAAACGAACCGCCGAAGAGAGTACAGTTTGTACTCTTTTGTTTAGATAAATGTGTTCGAAATTCGAAATATGTGTATGTGTGCTGTCATTGCATTCGGAACACTTTTTTCGATTGTATTGTGAGCATATCACGAATCTATACTTTTTTACATCCTTGGTTAATTGTTTACCTAAGACTAGGAGTCCATAAATTACCAAGACACCATGTTGCTAGAGTCAGGTACTATGTTCGACAGTTCGCAACATTATATCGCAGAAAATCGAATTGAACCATAGATAGATAGATAGAATATTCTTTATTGTACAATTTCGAGATAATTAACAATTTAAAGTACATTAACAATAAAACATAAAAAGTACAAAGGCGGCCTTATTGCTAATAAGCAATCTCTTCCAGGCAACCTTATAGTTAAGAATCATTTAAAAACAGAATAGGAAGGCGGTTTAATTGCAAAAGGTAAATAATTGAAATAATACAAAGTAAATAATTGAAATAAATATTCAAATTGAAACTAATTGAACCGTATTCCATATCAGAAATTGTATTTACAACTACACTTCTCACGCTTGGACGAACTCATCGACAGTAGAAATAACGTCGAGTACAGTGAATTAATTTAAAAACAGCTATCTATTGTGATAATTGCATGGGTAATGCTTTTAAAATTACACGACAGATAACTTATAAAGTCATCATTTAATTTTATGGTAGTTGTAGGGTTCTTTTAGCTGAGGAAAAACTAAGAGTTAATAAAACTGTCACGGCGGTAGAGCACTAAGTAAATATCACTTGGTTTTGACTTGAGCATTTTCGGGCAAGAACTTTGACATTAGTTTTTTTTTATTTCATTCGTTGGCAAACAAGCAAACGATTGTTTTATGGTATGTGACACCGCTATGCATCGATACTCGCAACTGCAACGGAGTATCGAGTGAACTAGGTGGTAGACTCGGTACTAAGGCATCAAGTTACCTAGACAACTTAGTAGTGGTACCTTCCACCACAGTGCCAGATAACGTCCCGTAAAATAGAAGTGTTTTAACTCTTCTTTTTGGGATAATCACACCGTAGCTAAAATTACCATAATAAAGTTTCTAGTCCAGTGCGTAGTGGCTACTGCTGCTTTTAAATAACCCATGCTTTTAAAAATGCATAGAAATAATATGTATTCCATTGTCAACAGATGGCGTAACAACCCCACAAGATGGCCGCAGTGTCCACATCAGTGCACCTGACGGACTCGCGAATAAAAATACAGGAACACAGCGACGAGGAGCCCTATTCCCCCAACACCAGAGACACAACCAGTCCCGAGTATCACGAAGATGAGAAGACGGAGGATAGGCCAGTCCATTTGTCCTCATTTTCCATACACAACGTCTTGAAGAAAGAAAGAGACGTGAGCAGTCCTGAAAATGTTTTCTCGACAGACAAGCTGCTGCAAAACACGCCTAATTATGACGAACAGCAGGATAACTCGAGAAATTCTGGCAGCGTCAGTCCTCGTATCGAGGATGAGGATGCTCACACCAACGAGTCTAGAGCGGAGATCAGTATCGATGACGATAACTCCTGCTGCAGCGATGACACTGTGCTATCTGTCGGTAACGAGGCGCCGGTATCCTTCGAGGACAGGGAAAAGAACAGCGCAGACACATCGCAAGGGTTAACCTCATTCAAACACATACAAACCCACCTAAACGCCATATCACAGTTAAGTCAGAACCTCAATATGAACCAACCGCTGCTTCTAAGGCCGAGTCCTATAACGCCTAACCTTTAATGTTCCTAAACCAACCTCTGCTGTTCCAGAATCCTCTAATGAACCAGGTCGACCTTAAATCCGGCATCAATGGACTGAGCAGGATGCCAATTCCTCAGAACAATTTGAATCTCAATCAACAGCAATACGGCTTGAATTTCGGTCTCAGGAAAACAAGTCAAACGCAAGAACTGAGAAATACTAGGTCAGATGAGAATAGGAGGCTTAACTATATGAGTCCTAAGTCTCCAGACAACGAGTCTGGAAGGGATTTTATTAATCAGAATTGTCTTAAGTTTAGTATAGATAATATATTAAAAGCGGACTTTGGGAGGAGGATCACAGATCCTCTACATAAAAGAAAGAATTTGAAAGCGAGACAGTTTGAAGCTAAAACTGTACCTGTTAAAGAACTGCCGCTGCCTAAACCTGATCCAATAGAGGCTAGAGTGCCTGATGTTAAATCTGGTGAGAAGGGGGGAGCAATAGATCTGTCTAAGGGCGAAGATAGCGGGAGTAATCAAGGATCGACAACGAGTGAGTAAATATTGAAATATAAACTCTTTAAGTAATTTTGTATATGTAATGAAGTGAACGGGACGGTCAGTTCGCCCACCCGGTGGTAAGTGATACGCCTGACCATAGCAGATGAAGTGTTGATGGAATAAATAAAATCAACAAAACCTGTTTTAAACTAACATTGTCCTGCACTCATCACCCGAGACGATGTTAGGTCTCTTATACCCGGTACTTTTACTAGCTACAGTGGCCTCATGCGACGGGACGATATCTGGCACTGCGGTGGTACCTATCTAGATGACTCAGTAGCGAGTCTACCACCTAGTTAAGTAGATTTAAGGACAAACTTATTTTTCATGGGTAGGTAAAGGAGAAGACGGTTCGCCTGATGGTAAGTAATACCGCTAAACACAGGCAATCTCTACTTTGTAGCTCTTACAGTGAAGGAAAACATCGTGAGGAACCTGCGCACGCCTACGAAGAGATTCAAAGGTTGTGCGTGAAGTCGACCTGAATAATGAATGTGGTATGAATGGTGACTGTGTTCTAGGTACGACGACGGGCGAAGGGCCAATGGTGTGGCCAGCGTGGGTCTACTGTACGAGGTACAGTGACCGGCCCAGTTCCGGTGAGTGCAACTTTACTTTAACAACACTATTTCCAAAAATATGGCTTCATTAGCCAATAAATATATTTTTTTAAATGACATGAAATATGTCATTTTAAAATGAACTTGTAGATTTGGATAAATGTAAGTTCGGTAGTTCTGCCACTTGTAGCGTAAAAATCTTTGTGACAGCATTTAGAATAAAAATTTAAGCCTAAATTGCAAAAATAAGGAAATTTGCTGATAAATTCTTATTGAAATGAAATAAATTTTCTTTTTCGAATATGCTTTTACAAGAACTGTGTTTATTATAAATTCGCTACATTCTGCCATTTGTCTCGTAGAAATCTTTGTAAGAGTGATTTGGCTTAAGACTAGTTACTATTCTATCTAATTGTTAGCTCTCAAAAATCTTATTAGACCAGTACAATGTATTTACATAAACACCCGTCTTGTGTTGGAAAGATTAACATAAGAAAACTTCATTAATTAAGAATGTATGAAACAATCTATAAACAAGAATGTATTAAGAAAAAAACTTATTAATAAAATATAATAAAAAAGGCACAAAAAAGGATAACGGGAACGAAACGCCATTTTTATAATTTAAAAAAAATATATGAAAATTATGTCATGGCGGGAAAATCAGTTTTATTCAAATTGTACTCCCACATAACCATATATACCTATAGTGACCCTTTCGTCTCGATCTTTGCGAAAATGTTTTTTCAACTCTCGAAGTAACCTACGCTTGCCTATTAAAGTTTAATAACTGATTTAATCTCGCCGGCAACACCTTAATTATGCAAATATACTTGCGGCGGCATCAAAGACGCCATCTTGTTTTACCACAGATAATAATTCTATTAAAGGTGACAGAAACTCATTTGTATAAGACTTCCTTGGTACATACTTGGTGGTGTTGAGTCTTTTTTTTTGTCTTGCAATTATGGATGTCGATTTATAAAAAACCCTTTTAAATATTTTTAATCAGTGACCGCTGACTTGCGAAATGCCACTAGTGGAGGCTGGATGAGAAAAGCGGAGGACCGGGATATCAGGTGCAAAATTGGGGAGACCTATGTCCACTAGTAGACTGCGATAGGTTGAATTTTAAGGATTAATATTATTTTTAAAAAGGTCAACTGATTTAAAAAAGGAAAGTAATAGAGAATAAATAAAGTGTCTGGACATCAAGTTAAAGTCTCATAATAATTGACGTCATCATCATCAGCTCATTAAACGTCCCCACCGAGGGGCACGAGCCTACCCGTATAGGGTGATTAGGCCTTAGTCGTCCACGCGGGCCCAGTGCGGATTGGACGACTTCACACACAACCTTCTAATCTCTTCGCAGGCGTGCATGAAGGTTTCCTCGCGATGTTTTCTTTCACCGTAAGAGCGTCGGATAACGTACGTCTATTTTCGAAAATTCGAAAATACATTGGTACGTGTCGGGATTTGAACCTCAGCTCTCCCGGTAGGAAGGCGACAGTCCACACCACTGAGCCACTGACGCTCTTAATTGACGTCATTGTTAAGCAAATTTATAACATACATTATGCTAACACGACAAGCATACATAATTCGACCAATAAATTTATGATAATTAAAATGTTTATATTGAGATTGTTTTAGAATTTATCGTACCTTTATTTGTTTTTTATGCTGAATACCCGTAATTAGTGATGTAACAATGCTTTACGGATATGTGAAGGCTTGCTTCAAAGTAACGGACGCAATGACCTTTTCACTTTTGTTTCTTAATATTGGTATATGATATGACTTATAGTTTTGATTCTTTTAAGTAAAAAACTTAATAAAAAAGTTTTTTTATTGTTTTACTAATTTCGGTGTATTTCCAGTTACCGTTGTCACGGGCGGATGGAAAATAGTATTTCAAATTACATACTTTTCGTATTTCGTTACGAATCAGGACAACTTAACAAGAAAATAATATACATAAAAACTATTCATTAAAATATTGCATACAGTTTGACATTGCTTCGTGGTGCTGTGTGTACGTTCGAAAATATCAATAATTATATTTCCATAAAATAGCGTAATGGTATTTTTTTAACAAATGAACCACATATAGCTCATTTGCTCAACATGAGAAAATAACAAAAAAATTACCAACATAAATATCCGTAGGTAATACGGATATGTTACATCACTAGCGTTACTAATTTGCATAGTTTTCTTCTCAATCACTATACGTTTTCATGTATGTATAATTCAATTATAACAGGCAATACATTTTTATTACGATTTCAATAAAAGTGTGTACCTACCAACATTTGTGGGTAATATTACCAGTTATCAAATGTATATACATTTTCTTTCTATGTCTAATTTAATCATAATCATTACAGCCTAAAACGTCCACTGCTGAACGAAGGCCCCGTTTAATGATTTCCACGCGACCCGATCGGTCTTATTTAATATATATGTGTGCATATATTTTTGTATTTTATACTTTTTGTAGTTATTAAAAATTAATATCATTCTTATAGTGTGTGTGTGTGTGTGTGTGTGTGTGTGCGTGTGTGTGTGTGTTTGTGTGTGTGTTGTATCTTTCGGTTCATCTTGCGTTTATAAGTAATCGGCTTTTTATTGAAACCATTGCTGACTTTTATTATTATTTACATGCCCATAATTGGCTTCTGCAATAGGGTTGGAAGTGCTGAGGGATGGAGGGTAGCCCGCCTCTTGTATCAAAGCCCCCCTAGAGAGCTGTTATCAAATTATGTGGTATTTGCACTTCATTGAACATCATTTAGGGCTGGAGGGTTGGTTTGGTGGAGATTACAGTCAACCATCTTGTTATTTAATAATAATTGCAATTTGGACTTGTTAAAAGTGAGTAAAATATTTTTCAGACTTTATGTTTCGGAACTTTGCCTAAGGGGAGTTCTTTTAATAATTTTATTTAGTTTTTGTATTATTTAATTTAGTTATAATATTTTAATTCTAAGGTTTTATTTTATAACTAAGATAACATTTTCCTTTTAAATTTTCCTTTTCTAAGGTTTTTAGTTTTGTGTTAGCGTTATAGTGTTATTATATACAATATATAGTTTGTTAAGTTTCTATGGAATTAATTCCTTTGGTCACCATTTTTAATTTTCAGACTGACATAATGTGACATAGAAATTTTGGATTTCGGTTTATTTGTAGTATTAACATCTCTATGCTCACATTAAATATACTGCACCTAAAGTATACTGTAAATAATTGTGATTACATGATTATGACTTTTACAAATTATACAGGACAGTTAGGACGCTCACCTGATGGTAAGTGATACGCCTAACCATGACAGAGCGGCATTGATTGAGACCAACAACTGATAAACAGTTATTTTTCTTCACCACTGCGGTACTGTGCCCGACACCCAAGAATACAGATATTAGGTCTCACCCACTTTTGTTATCACCTATTACGATTTTGGGAATGAGTGACTACTGAGTATCTTGCTAGATTCTTCTCAATGGAAAACTACCGTCCGAACCAGTGGAAGCTTCATTTGACATTTATAAGTGTTCTGTAAGGACCTAAACTGAATAAACACTTTTCATTTTTATTTTATCTTTCACCCAGTAATTTCACTAGCTACAGTGCCCTCATCCCAAAACACAGAAGTGCAAAGCACTTCTATTTCACGGGACAATATCAGAAACTGCAGTGGTACCTACCTAGACGACTCAGTACCACGTAGGTAGTATATTACACTTGAATTCTCAAGTTGCTATGCTGCTAACTTTATTTTATAAAAACGAACCGGTTCAATTACACTAAATGGTAACAGCAAATATTATTTATACCATAATAAGCTAATAACCGCCCTTGATAACTATATATCATAACAGTTGATCTATGGAGCAGTGGAATATCACGTTACAATAATAGGATAGGGAGCAAATTGATTGTATAATGTGCAGATGTTACCCATAAAAACATAAGAAAAAAAAACATTGATAAGCGGTGTTCGTAGAACCGATGGCCGTTGGAGCAGATGAGTTCTGGAGTGGAGACCGCGACTCGGCAAGCGTAGCGTAGGACGGACCGAGGGACCGACGACTTGCAAAAGGTCGCTGGTTGAAGCTGAATGAGAAAAGCGGAGGAGCGGGATATCTGGCGCAAAATGGGGGAGACCTATGTCCAGCAGTGTACTGCGATAAGTGGAAGAGAGATTAAATGACACTTTTGAATGGTTAAACAAATGTTATTTTTAATGAATCTACTGCCGGTTCGGAGGGTTGTAACCAAGCAGACTCCGGCATGGAACTAGTGTAGTTAAATCAGCGATATGTCACTCCGAAAAAGAAACTCTGGGCCGCCCTTAGGCTCGTTGTGTAATGTTAAAGACTGAGAGCCATCTGCACTCGCCACGCGTTCGTTGAAGCTGTAAAGCCCATCTGCGGCCAACAGCAAGTCATTTAGAATAAAGAAACTAATGATTGATACTAATAATAATATGCTACTTATTAATTACTACTGTTGATTATATTTTTTAGTTTTAATTGTTTATTTTGAAGTGTTTAGGGTGTAATATCATCATCATCATCAGCTCATTAAACGTCCCCACCGAGGGGCACGAGCCTACCCGTATAGGGTGATTAGGCCTTAGTCGTCCACGCGGGCCCAGTGCGGATTGGACGACTTCACACACAACCTTCGAATCTCTTCGCAGGCGTGCATGAAGGTTTCCTCACGATGTTTTCCTACACCGTAAGAGCGTCGAATAACGTACATATATTTTCGAAAATTTGAAAATACATTGGTACGTGTCGGGATTTGAACCTCAGCCCTCCCGGTAGGAAGGCGACAGTCCACACCACTGAGCCACCGACGCTCTTCGACGAGGGTGTAATATATTTCAGTTAAATTTACAATTATTATATTATTAAGTACAAAAATATAATAAATCTAAAAACTAAGAATCCTACAAAACGTAAAAAAAGGTGTCCCAGATCGCTGTCCCTAGTCTGTGACATAGTACCCATAAATGCTGGCAACATTGTTAATATTTCAATTAATTTGATGTGGATTGAAAAATGAATTGAGTTATGAAGTTATGATAATTATATAGGTAAAATATGCCATAACTGATAAAAAGATGGAAATAACTTAATCCAACACAGAGTCATGCGCGAAAAATAATTGATTCGTTAGAAGAAATATACAGGGCAATTATATTAAAAACCGTACAAGGCGTGGTTAATCGAAAATGACTAAGTCCGTATATTGCATATAAAAGATTTAAGTTTAGAAAACTATACGTTTAACTATACATTGACAATTCATCTAGTGTAATGGTTGTGACGTCGGCTATTCCACCAAGAGTTTTAGGTTCGATCCCCGGGCAGTATAAACATTTGTGTGCATGAACATGTCTGTTTGTATTGGTCTGGATGTTTTCCAATAATTTGTGTGTCCCATATCCCTGTCGTGAGGGGTACGAGCCTACCTGTCAAGGGCGATAGGACTTAGTCGTCCACGCGGGCCCAGTGTGGATTGGCTGACTTCACGCAAAACCTTTGAATCGCTTCGCAGGCGTGCGCAGGTTTGCTCACGATGTTTTCCTTCACCGTAAGAGCGTCGGATACCGTACATATGTACGGCTTACCAACACTGATAAATTTATAGATTACCAAGATAAATACAGCTCGGCTGTATTTATCGATGCTTTAACACCATTAATAAAGATCCCATCGTGTATTCCAATTAAAAATATCATAAATATAAAATACGACGAGCTGAGTGGCTTTAATTACTCTATTTGTAAGTTTTTTTATACGTTTTGACGAGATATGGCGTGCCAATTAAACCGTGACTGTTCGTGAGATTGTTTCGCTTCGATCTATCGAATGACTTTTTATACGTATATGAAGGAATTTTAACTCTGTGGTTGTTGAGCGTTGAGTTAAGATCCCTACGTAATCTGGTTGTAGTGGATTTTAAGCTCACGGGTTTCATCCCCAACCAGGGGCACGAGCCTACTCGTAAAGGGTGTATAGGCCTTAGTCATTCACGCGGGCCCAGTGCGGATTGGTTGACTGCACGAACAACTTTGAATCTCTTCGCAGGCGTGCACAGGTCTCTTCACGATGTTTTCCATCACCGTAAGAGCATCGAGTAAGTGTAAATATAATTTAGAAAATTCGTAAAAGACATCACATGGCTGGATTTGAATCTGCACCCGCTAGATCAGCAACAGGCTGGCGGTTAGCAACATGTTTGAAATTAATTTAATTTATCGATACGAGTGTGTCCCCTCCCTAACTCTCCCCTCGAGCAAACATCTGTTTTCACGCTCAATCCTAAGATAGGGCTTCCATTTTGCTATATCATTGAGTGTCGGGGAATCCATTTTGTTATTGAATCAGCTAATCTTGTGAGGGTGGGGCTCGTGAATTTTATTACGTCAATACTTTGTAAACATTAGTTTATATGAAGTGTTTGAAAGAAAACAATGATAAACTTGTTTTTTAACACTGAATGCAATATATCTATAATAAAAAAAATGAATGCAATATATTTATAATTTTGTGTGTATCAACAAAAGTATGTTTATAGTCCAGATAAAATAAATATACTAAAGTTTTTGTAAAAACACTATATGAACGTCGTTAGCCTTTTTTCTGATGAAATTCAAACTCAAACATAAAATGCCTTTTTTCAAATAAATCTTTTACAGAGACTTTTGAATATTTGCACGCCTGTACACAGGCTGAATACATGCTCGATAATTATTCTGGCAAATAAGTATTTTTTTAATGACTCTACCTACTAAATGTCCTTAATAGCTTCACTGGCTAGGTGGCGAGCACTGATAGCTCTTATTCTTAAATACTTATCTTCACAAAGAGCCTTAAGGTATCCTATAGTAGGACTCAAACCATATGACGTTGCAGGAAAAGTTAGATAACCTGAAAAGAAAGATAAATCCGTGCTTTTGTGGGCACGCTCACTAGGTGGTAGTCTCGGTACTGAGTCGTCTAGGTAGGTGCCACCGCAGTGCTAGATATCGTCCCATGAAATATATGCGTTTCAGGATGAGGGCACTGCAGCTAGTAAAATTACCAGGTATAAGAGACTAACATTTGTTGTCTCGGGTGACGGGTGCAGAGCAGTGTTAACGGAAATATTATGACTACCAAATGTTACTAATTGCCTTTAACATTGCATCTGTCATGGTCAGGCGTATCACTTGGTGAGCGCACTGACCGTCCCGTTTACTTATGGCATAAAAAAATTGCTAAGCCGTTGGTCAGTTCCGAATATTTCAGCGAGGTAGTCGTCAACATTTATTAATTTACATTGGACCCCCATAGTGGGTTACGGCCCAATGTACTCATAGTTCTGTTAAATATGTACAATAAATGGTATCCTAGAGGCTAATGATGATGTCATAATGTTTTAAAATTAACTATCATTTCACCTTAGCTATATCTAAAATTTCCAAACGAATCAACACTTAACGTTCCGTTTCACTTAAAAAAAACGCGTTAAGAAACACAGAAAGTTACAATAATTGGAAAATCGCGCGCCGCGCCTCGCCGGTAATGGCGTGGAATGGAACGTCCTTAGGGCGGGGACACTAAAAACTGATTTTATCGACTATCGATCCGCACTGAACATTGTCGAAATGGAATTGTTTTGTTTTACATTTGTTTAATGGCTCATTCCGGGTTTTGTTTGCGAAATTAAAAGCTTTAAAAATTCGTAACAGAATTCCGCTTTTGCCTGTCAAAATGTCGAGTATCTGCGTGCAGTTGGCTGTCCGTAAATTTTGAAAGAAAGAAATAATTTATTATTTTTGCACATCGCAACACAAGCATAACAAAAATACAGTAAAAACACACTAAATAACAATTTCATTGTGCTACGACAATAAAATGCTAAAATGCTACGAATTTAAGTTGAAGTCAATCACCACACCAGATTCGATGCCCTTGCAGTATTAATATTTAGGATTAAGTGATCATCAATAGACGACGCATTCGGTGTAATGGTTGAGACGTCGGCTACTTCACCAAGGGTTCCAGACTCGATCCCCGGGCAGACAAACATTTGTGTGCATGAACATGTCTGTATTGGTCTGGGTTTTCTCTATGTATAATATTTATGTATTAAATAACCTTATATAAGTATGTTATGTAAGACATAGGTGTCCCCCATTTTGCGCCAGATATCCTGGTCCTTCGCTTTGCATATCCAGCCTCCACCAGCGACCTTCCGCAAGTTGTTGGTCCATCGGGCCGGAGGGCACCTACGCTACGCTTGCCAAGACGCGGTCTCCACTCCAGAACCTGTCTGCTCCAACGAAGTTATCCAATATTATTCATTATTGTTCCAAGTAAAAACCAAACAATTATTTCCACGTAAGTAAGTACAGATTCTGTAACTATATCTAATTAAAATATAATTATATTAATAACAAGAAGCGAACTCGTAATCAAAATGGCGGAGTGGTAACTTCACACGTTGTTATTACAGTCTAATTAAACTTTGTGACTGACATTAATAAGGTTAATTATGAAAAACACGGTTCGTTTTGTTTTTTAGTTCCACAATAGGTTTAAGACATATATCTTTTTAACTTAACTGCCTTCGTAGTCTTGTGGTTGGGTTTATGCAAAGTGACACTTATCGCATAAACAAATATAACAATTTCGTTTTTGCTAAATTGAGTTCTGTTGATATGCTTGAGTGTTGTGTGCAGATCGCCAATGGTTTCAAATCTGTACAGAAAAATGGACAAATAAGTAGGAAACATTTAATAAATAGAGCGTCGGTGGCTCACGGTGTGGACTGTCGCCCTCCTACCGGGAGGGCTGAGGTTCAAGTCCCGCCACGTACCAATGTGATTTCGAATTTTCGAAATTATATGTACGTTATCCGACGCTCTTACGGTGAAGGAAAACATCGTGAGGAAACCTTCATGCACGCCTGCGAAGAGATTCAAAGGTTGTGTGTGAAGTCGTCCAATTCGCACTGGGCCCGCGTGGACGACTAAGGCCTAATCACCCTATACGGGTAGGCTCGCCCCTCGGTGGGGACGTTTAATGAGCTGATGATGATGATGATTTAATAAATCGCAATGTACCAGGTTGTCTGAACGCACAGGATATGCACTGCTTAATTGCATATAAGGATTGCACGCCACTGACGCTAAGTAATTATTATTAAATACTTAGTAACGTAGTGATTTCACTGTGCAGTCTAAATCGTACTACGAAAATAACTTTTATTAATATGTTAACATACATTCTAAGCTTCTTACGCATATAAATAAATAAATAAACAAATTTATACACAGAACATCTGCTTGTAAGCGCAGTATTTTTTTTCTCTTTATTATTTAAAGGAGGGTTTTTTCTATTAGAAAATGTCAGCCTCATCGTTGCAGTATTTTTTTTATGTTGCCACTGAATTACGGCTTCATTATCTTTATTATAGAATTAATTTGCACACTATCCTTTTATCGTAACGTGATATTTTCACTGCTCCATTGATCACTGTTCCGATATCTAGTTATCAAGGGTAGTTATTACCCTATTATGGAATAAACGATCCTTGTTACCATTTAGTGATAATTATTTGGAAGAATTTATGAAGCGGTTAGAAGCATGCCAGTTGAGCAACTATCGTAATGGTCAATTCATAGATGGGTGACGCACCACATTATTTTTATGTCTCAAATTGTACAGGACGGTCACGACGCTCACCTGATGGTAAGTGATACGCCTGACCATGGCATCAATGTTGAATAAAAACAGTCATTGATTTAAGTAATTTATTCTCCATGCCATCCAATGCCGCACTGCGATACCCGAGACAACAGATGTTAGGTCTCTTATACCCGGTAATTTCACTAGCTACAGTGCCCTCATCCCGAAACACAGAAGTGCAAAACACTGGTATTTCACGGACGATATCTGGCACTGCGGTGGTACCTACCTACACGACTCTATATTGATTCTGCCACCTAGTAAAGCTAGTTAGTGAGATCCTCATCCTCAGCTCATTATACGTCCCTACCGAGGGGCAAGAGCCTACCCGTATAGGTGTGTATAGGCCTTACTCGTTCACGCGGGCCCAGTGCGTATTGCCCGAGTTCACGAACAAGTTTTAAATCTCTTCGCAGGCGTGAGTTTCCTCTCGATGTTTTCCTTCACCGTAAGAGCGTCGGATAACGTGCATATAATTTCGAAAATTCGACAAGATATTGGTACGTGGCGGGATTTGAATCCCCCCAGATCGAAAGGCAACAGTCCACACCAATAAGCCACTGACGCTAGTAAGTGTGATAGTACAAGGAAAAAGCCGTCTGACCCTATGTTTCGTCTCCAGCTTAGACCAGGTCTCTTGTGCCAAGAGCAAAACCATCATAAATAAAAAAAAAACCTATATTTTACATGTACATGGCAAGTGCTTTTGAAACGTTTAAAGGAAGAATGCAATCCCGTCATTCCCGTCTTTTCTTTTATAAGTTCTTTGTTCTTTGACGACCCATTTGGTGTAGCGGTTGAGACGTCGGCTGCAACACCAAGGGTTCCGGGTTCGATCCCCGGGCAGTACAAACATTTGTGTGCATGGACATGTCTGTTTGTAATGGTCTGGGTGTTTTCTATGTATAACATGTATGTCTTTACAAAAAAAAATGTATATAAGTATATTTATCCGTTGTTTAGTACCCATAATACAGGCTTCACGCTTAACTTGGGGCTAGATGGCGCTGTGTGAATGTCAGTGGATATATTATTTTATTTATTATTATTTGTTTAAAAGTTTTTTCTTATCGATAACACTTGCATATTTGTATGTTTTTTGAAAACATTAAGGAATTTTATCTAAATGTTACTACAGTTGACGACTAAATATGAAATTAATAAGTGTGAATCTCACACATGTTGTTTTAATATGTACCTACACATAATTACAGTCTGTATTATGCTTTGTTAATTAGAGGCTTAGATAAACAGCATGTGTATGTTTGACGACCCATTTGGAGTAGCGGTTGAGACGTCGACTATCACAACAAGGGTTCCGGGTTCGATCCCCGGGCAGTACAAACATTTGTGTGTATGAACATGTCTATTTGTAATGGTTTGGGTGTTTTCTATGTACAATATGTATATATTTACAAAAAAATGTATATACGTATGTTTAGCCGCTTGACACATGTTATATGACATAAAATAATTAATTAAAATTTAATTAAAAATAACTCTACTTTCTTGCCGCTGGTAGAGACATTAAAAAATATAATAATAATAACAATTGACGATTCAAAAGTATCTGTAACAGATTTATTTAAATAAAGATTATTTTCTTTCTTTCTTTCTTTCACCTTAACGCGGCATTAAAATGGTACAAAATCAAAAGCACGAGCACACTACTATGTAATTATGACATGTAGCGAGCGACGGGATTATGAATGAAAATTTTGCCCAACTGACGTGATGGGCAGACTTACCGCGGACACTTTTTGAGTGAGATTATGCATCTGATTAGTTTATTGTCTATCTTAGATTGGAGGTATTTAAAACGAACGTATGTATGATTTAGTGTTACGAGGTTTTTTAAATAAATATCTACTGACATTCACACAGCGCCATCTTGTCCCAAACTAAGCATTAGCCTGTAATATGGGTACTAAACAACGGATAAACATACTTTATAACACCCAGACCAAAACAAACCAACATGTTCATGCACACAAATGTATGTAATGCCCGGGGATGGACCCCCGATTGATTGGTGTTAGAGCCGACATCTTAACCATTAACCAGATGGGTCGTCAAAGTGGTTAATTATGTTTTAAACACTTCATTATTGACTGGTTAGAAAAGCAGCCTACAACATATATCTGGTGCAAAATTGGGGAGACCTATGTCCAGCAGTGGACTAAGATAGGTTGAGAGAAAAACATGTCACTAAGTTATAGCAGCTTCATAAGAAATTTAAACTATCAGTAAAAATACCACTGAAATCTTTTATTTAATAAGTTATGCCAAGTTTTGCTTAATTAATTTACACAGTTTTAAAAACTATTCCCCTAAGTATGTCCGTAACGTAACACTTTAAAGCAGTGTTCATTTCGAAACTCCTAAAGGTGAAGAAATGAAAATGCAATAAGTGCTTAATGCTATTTTTTCCGGATAAAGAGACCGGAAGTAGAAGAAGCAAGGATTTGTCTCGGGTGACAGGTGCAGCGCGGCATTAACGAATAATAACTGTCTATCAGTTGTTGGTGTCCTTTAATGCCGCTCTTTCATAGTCAGGCGTATCAATTACCATCAGGTGATAATTGATACGGATACTAATACTCACGGTGAGTACCAGCATCCTGGTACTCTCCGTGTCATAAAAAAATACGGATCATATATCTGTCCTATTCTATTCTGCTTTGGGTAACAAGGTTGGAAGAAGTACACTGTAGTGGAATTACTAACACATTATAGGCTTTAGTGATCACTCATACACACGTGTCGACAACAAATACAATAAAAAATGCTGTTTCAAATTTAGACGACATGAAGTAAGGAAGAGGTAAAAAGTAAAAGAAAGTTCCAATCTTTATCTACAATATTTATAAATATAATCTATGATACAAAATTAAATTTCATATCCTAAATGGCTAAATTTAAAATTTAGATAATCTGCTACCGTTATAAGTTTTAAAGAACTGAGTATTAAATACTGTTATAGACGACCTGAAACACAGTCTCACATATATTATATTATCTGTGGTATCCCACAGGTAAAACCCTTTAAAATATATATTCGGAAATCTCTGACATCTTGAGTAGGTAGTTTTAATTCCGGCCACTTCACCCTCCCCTCGCTGCTGTGAAATTTCAATTGGCACCAAGTTTCCTAATTAAAAGTCAGTCAAATGTCTCCCTCAGCCAACCGAGGAACCCTCCATAGCGTTGCCTTGTAAAATTATCGAAATAGCAAATTGTATGTTTTTGTGATACATATGAAAATCGCGTCTAGCTTTCACAAGCACTTATTCCGAACCGGTGCGAGTCATAAAAAATATTATAACAATTGGCAATCCAAAAGTATGTGTTAAAGATTTATTTGAATAAAGATATTTTGAGAGCGAGTAATATTCATCATCATCAGCTCATTAAACGGCCCCACCGAGGGGCACAGAGCCTACCCGTATAGGGTGATTAGGCCTTAGTCGTCCACGCGGGCCCAGTGCGGATTGGACGACTTCACACACAACCCTTGAATCTCTTCGCAGGCGTGCATGAAGGTTTCCTCATGATGTTTTCCTTTACCGTAAGAGCGTCGGATAACGTACATATGTTTTCGAAAATTCGAAAACTCATTGGTACGTGTCGAGATTTGAACCTCAGTCCTCCTGGTAGGAAGGCGACAGTCCACACCATTGAGCCACCGACGCTCACACGTAATACGAGTAATATTCACCTAAGATTTTCTAGGTGAGGTCAGTTTTAATCTTAGTCATCGTCGATGTTAATCAAAAAGGATAATTCTGGCCTATTGAATGTGAAAAAATATCTTTAACCTTTCACTTCCGTGCACCTTGCACATTATATTCCTTAATAATCTGTGCATATTCCTTCAAATCGACCCAGCGACTGCGGTGGAGTCGGGAACGAGCCTGTAATTAAGGAACTCATTTCGAGACTTAAGCACTGTCTCAGTCCTCCAGTCACACCGAATTGTAACAGTAAAATAAAATTAATGGAAAATAATTACTTAAAATCTAGCCTGTATTATGGGTACTTAACAAATGATAAATATATTAATTTACTTGTTTTCGGAAATATATCTTATATAAATAGAAACACCCAGACCAATACAAACAGACATTTTTATGCAGACGAATGTGTATACTGACCTTGGATCAAACTCATAACTTAGTGTAATGGCCGACGTCTTATCAATTAGACCTTATGGGTCTTCAAATGTTGTACAATCGGCAAGTTACTTCACATCCTCACGTCAACGTCAACGATTCTGCAATAATTCAATACAAAAGTTTTTTAACAATGCGTCCTACTCGTGCTTATATACGCAGCAGAGATGGACACTGACTGCGGGATTGGTTTACAAGTTCAAAGTCACTTAATGGGATAATCGAGCGAGCTATGCTATGCGAGAGTGACCCCGACACTCTTGGGAATAAAATTGGATATTTTATCCATATAAAGTCACCGACATAGATCGCCGGATCAGCAAGTTGAAGTAACAGTGGTGAGCGAATGCCGCAGAACCGATGGCCGTTGGAGCAGGCGAGTTCTGGAGTAGAGACGTCTTGGCAAGCGTAGCGTAGGACTGAAGGACCGATTCTCTAACTATTGCAGCAGCAGCTTGGGTTAAAAAAGTGGAAAGCTTACGGTCAAGCAAAAAATCGTATATTTTCTGAGACCTTTTTTCAGCAATAAATTATTGCGATAACTTGAAGCGAATTCTAACACAATCCTACAGTGTAAACGCAGCCTCAAGACTAAAGTCTTGACTAATTGCTCTAGCAATTATCGTAAGGAGCGTTATTGGGAAGTAACACGTCTGGAATCCGAGCCAAGATGGCCGCCTGTCACTTTTGACAGTTACAAGTTTCGCGCGCTTCTGCCGTGGGCAATAAATATATCTATGGATGTGTCTATGGTGTAGATAAATGTATGGATACGTTTTTATTATCTTCTTCTTATTAAGTAGGTTGAGGAATAATCCGAACAACCAAACATCTAAATTGTCACGACCGGTATCAGACGTTTATACGTATTTTTTATATACGGACGTATAAAAAAAATACGGACGGAGTGTCACTAACAACAAAAATGTTTCAAAATTCGGGCAGCTTTTGTATGGAAACCACAATATTCAGATACTTGGTGCGCACCTGCCAACAGAGCTATAGATTATGAGTATGATAGGAAAAAAATCTAAAAAGAGAGCTTGTTTGTGCAATAGTGCAAAAAATTAACAAAATTAAAACTTTCTTTCCACATCGGCTGTTTCTTCAATATATCGCATTGACAAAGGTCTCCCCTATTTTGCACCAGATACCCCGGTCCTCCGCTATCCTGATCCAGCCTCCACCAGCATCATTTCGCAAGTCGTCGGTCCATCGGACTAGAGGGCGTCTTACGCTACGCTTGCCAAGTCGCGGTCTCTATTCCAGAACTCGTCTGCTCCAACGGACATCAGTTCTGTGACATTTAACCAGTCATCCACCACTTCAACTTGCTGATGCAGCGAGCTATGTCGGTAACTTTAGTTCTCTTGTGAATAATATCGTTTTTATTAAAGCCCTGAGAAAAACCCAAGCATAGCTCGCTTCCTAGCCTGCTGAGTAACTTTAAACTTGTGAACCAATCCCGCAGTCAGTGTCCATGTCTCAGCTGCCAGTTAGTAGGTACGGGCATATATATGCCTGTACCTACTATATACCATATATATTATCTGTGGTTCGGGTACGACCACAGATTTCCCAATACAGGAGATGGGGCAAGCCGCGTTTAAAGTGCGACAAATGTAAGCTCAACGAGCATACACAGGCTGCCAGTTTACGCTCTGTGAGACGAGTCAAGACGCACGAATATTAGAAGAAATTACTGTTTTTTTCCAAAATGCCATCCTGTGCAATTGTAACATGCCATCATCGCAATCAGTAAATTTACCAAGAAATATAATAACTTTTCACAGGTAAGAACCGAAAAGAAATTGCGACCATACTGACTGCCTATAAACTTGGCGTCTTGTCCAGTCTAATTGTATATTCGGATGTCTGTGGGTACGACGCATCGTTTAATGACTTTCGCTAAGCATTGCAGAATCTTTGACGTAAATACTCCATAACTAAAATGAATAATAATAATATCCACTGACATTCACACAGCGCCATCTAGCCCCAAGTGAAGCGTGAAGCCTGTATTATGGGTACGAAACAACGGGTAAACATACTTATATGTTTTTTTGTAAATACTACATATTATACATAGAAAACACCCAGACAATTACAACCAGACATGTTCATGCATACAAATGTTTGTACTGCCCGGGGATCGAACCCGGAACCCTTGGTGTTGCAGTCGACCTCTCAACCGCAACACCAAATGGGTCGACTGACTGACAATGGATTGAATAAGCAACGCAATTCAATTTAATCCCCCCGCGTCCCTTAAAACAATGTATAAATAATTCAAACATCTGTTTTCACCCCAGGCTACTTTTATCAAACACCGTGTCGAACATTAGTTTAATTCAATAAACGCCCTTACGGCCCGCGCGCAATTTATACCAGTCAACACACGAGTGGCGCGGCAGATAAACCCGAATTCATTCCGAGTCATTAGTTTCGCGCCGCGTGGCGGGGTGAAGATATCGTGGGGTGAATTGGGATTTTTAATGTTTTACAAGTTTAAGGATTTTTTTATGTTTTAGAGCGTCGTTGGCTCATTGGTGTATACTGTTGACTTTACGATCTGGAAATGCAGGTTCTAATCCCGCCACGTATGAATGTCTTTTCGAAATTTTATGTACGTTATCCGACGCTCTTTTACGGTAAAGGGAAATATCGCGAGGAAACCTGCGACGTGCGAAGAGTTCAAAGATAGTGCGTGAAGTCGGTTAATCCGCACTGGGCCCGCGTGGACGACTAAGGCCTATACACCCTATACGGGTAGGCTCGTGCCCCTCGGTGGGGACGTATAATGAGCTGTGAAGTCATTGTTTTATTGAGTTTTCCGGCTGGTAACATCATAACTGGTATTAATTTTATGTATAGGTTAAAAATTTTTTTTCAATCAAGTATCGAATTTCACAACAATTATCTCTAACAAGTTAATTATTGGTTTACTTTTAATAAATTCATAAAGATAAATATCAGCTGTTAAACTGCCATCGAGCGTGGATAGTGAATGGCTGTGGTAATATTATCATACTTAATTATGCAATTATGTACAATATTTTCTTTTATATACAATATTCTGCATATTTACTGTGAAATCATGTAAAGTCCTGCTAAAATGAGAACAGTTCGATTAAAATGAAAATATTACTAAAACATGAACCTAAAAAATAAAATTATTAACTGTAACGGTCTAACTGTTTACTTAGTTTTTATCGTCACAGCCCTATAAAGTCCCCCGGCAGATTACAGGTCTCTCCGCAGAACTTCATTATCATCATCATCATCTCATTAAACGTCCTCACCGAGGGGCACGAGCCTACAGGTATACGGTGATTAGGTCTTAGTTGTCCACGCGGGCCAAATGCGGATTGGACGACTTCACACACAACCTTCGAATCTCTTCGCAGTGTGCATGAAGGTTTCTCACGATGTTTTCCTTCACCGTAAGAGCGTCGGATAACGTACATATATTTTCGAAAATTCGAAACACATTGGTACGTGTCGGGATTTGGACCTCAGCCCTCCCGGTAGGAAGGCGACAGTCCACACCATTGAGCCACCGACGCTATATATTTACTTTGAAATCATGTAAAGTCTAGGGTTTCTCATTTCTCGACCTTTTTTATTTCTCGGAGCACGAGAATTCTCGACCACTATTTCCCGGGAATTCTCGGGTTGTCGAGAAATATTGAAAAGCTCAAAACATATTTGATTTAACAATAAAACTATACTTTTTATGCAATATTCAACATTTATCAATGACCAACGTTTATTTTTAGTTTCATGTGAGTTTAATTTAACTATAGAAAACTTTAATTAAGCGAAAAAACTCTAGCGAGATCTTCTTATCATTATTTCTAGTTTCTACAAACAAATATACTAAATAGTCTTTTTCTTTGAAAAAAAAACAAATAAAATATCTTCTAAAAACAATGTCATCATGTCACCACAATGAAACTTAGTACCTTACATACTAAATAATTTATTTTAGTCTCAGTCTGTACTACAAACTTTTCAATTACGTAGCATAAAACGACAGTTTAATTCCTTATAAAAAATAACAATCAGACTAGCTTAATAATTACGAGTAACAGTAAGGTACATGTTCCTTAGTTTAGTCTTTGTATCAACTTTTCAATATTTGTTATAAGTAAATGGAGTCTTTTCTTTACGTAAGTTAACATAAAAATCTAATAAATCATTAAAAATCTTAAGACCAATTACAATCACAATTTAAAGCGGAAACTGCTTCAAAAGCTAACCACACGATGTCACGTTATCATTAAGAAAATAAGCCTTTAAAAATACAAGGGCATTTATAGCATCATCTGACAATCGGTTTCGTATTTTTGTCACAAAGTTTCCAGACAAGGAGAAAACACGTTCGTTTTCTATTATGTACTCTAGTATAACGTATTAGAAACGTTTTTCAGAAACGTAATTAGCTGGGTCTTCCTGAGAGGAACTCAAATCTTAATAATTACAACGACCGTGTGAAATATCAAATTTCGGTGCCCTCCTCTAATAGGACAAATTATTTCATTTAATTTCGCACGACGCGTGGCAGAGCCGCAACGAGAACGCAAGCGCGTTATCAAGTTTTTAATTTTTTGACTGAATTTCTCGATTTCTCGACCACTTTTTTCTCGTCTCGAGTAAGGCAAAATTTCCCGGGAATTCTCGGTTCGAGAATTCTCGAAGAGAAACCCTAGTAAAGTCCTACTAAAATGAGAACAGTTCGATTATAAAGAAAATATTTCTAAAATATGAACCTAAAACACAGTAACAGTCTGTTTACTTAGTTTATCATCGTCACAGGCTCACAGCCTATAAAGTCCCCCGGCAGATTACATGCCTTCCCGCAGAACTTCATTATCATCAGCTCATTATATGTCCCCACCGAGGGGCACGGCCCTATCCGTAAAGGTTGTACAGGCCTTTGTCGTCTACGCGGGTACAAGGCGAATTAGCCGATTTTACGCTCAACCTTTGGATCTCTTAGTAAGCATGCGCAGATTTCCTCACCATGTTTTCTTTCACCGTAAGAGCGTCGGATAAACGTAAATATAATTTCGAAATTGGTACGTGGCGGGATTTGAACCTGCGCCCTCCAGATCGGAAGGCAACACCATACCAATGAGCCACGGACGCTTACGACTGAGAGCCATCTTCTCTCGCCAATTACCCGGTCAAGCCTCTGCGGCCAACAGCAGTAGTCAGTTCGAGAAAAAAGAAAATAATACGCTCCAATCACTCTAAAGTTGCACACAATTGGCACAGCGTAACCATGGGGAAATAAGGCCCTAACCCAACCACGCGAGCCAACTTGACTGCACTGCACATGCTGATGATGATGTATGATGATGAATTGTGATTTATGTTAATAACTACCATATATAAACGAAGCCAATCATGTGGTTCAGCCTGCAATTGTCTTAACAAAGGGAAAATCACAAAGAATTCTCATGGATAAGCAAGTGAAGTGGCAGTGGCAGGCACATAGTGCGTAAACCGATGGCCGATGGGGTGGAAAGGATTCTCGAGTGGCGGCGTAATGGGAAACGAAGCGATGCCAGACCCTCAACCAGATGACTGATGACCTGGTTAGGTGGCGTGTAGCAGATGAATGTTCAACTGATAGGGCTCGTTCGCGCAGAATCTTTAGGGGAGGCCTTCTTTCAGCAGTGGACGTTTTAGGTTGTAATGATATGCTTACTCTTCTGCGATTCGAACTAGTATAGCCAGGTCCGATCTCGAATTGGGACACGAGGCCAAAAAATCGGGATTTGAGGTTGCAGATAGTAACAATAAAAATGTGATGTGACGCTTATGACGTGCCATTTTGAATTTGACAGTGATGTAATAAGTAGAAGTTATGTAGCATAAATAGCTATGTATTTTAAAAAATGAAACATCTGATTTTCTTCTTTAGTTAATCGGGACATTTAGCATCCCGATCGGGACGCATCCTCAGACCCCTGAAAATCGGGACGTCCTGCGTAAATCGGAACACCTGGCATCACTAATTCGAACCCAACTTAGCAATTTAACGCATCACTGCACTGAGTTAATAAATGATAAAAATTAAATGAAATCTACAAAATGACGATCAGATTTCATACAAACGTCATACAAAATAGTAGTCGCGGCAATTAAACCGGCTAAGTGCCATTATTAAAGTTTGTTTAGCAAATTGCATATCACGGATAATGCGTGCCTCGGCTGTAGGAAAAATGTTATCAAACTAATTAGATTTTATTGGCCCCGTTGTTAAAGAGTTGCTGGATTCAGTTCCCATTTTAGGTATTTTTTATACCTGAGACCGTGTAGAAGGATTTTTAGGGTACCACTTTTTACAAAATCAGTTTTAGGTTTCCTGATTATTTTTATGTGTTTCCCCCACTAATTAGAGAAATCATTTTCGGCTCATTGAGATCACTTTTTCCAGGCAAAGACATTCTGTGCAAAATAAAATATACATTCATACTAACAGAACAAACTGAGAACCTCCTTTTTTAAAGTCGGTTAAAATCAGCATTGGGGTAATTTTGGCCTGTTGACAAATAAGTATACACACGAGAACTCAACCGAAATAGGTAGGTTTTTAAATGTTGGTTTTTACTCAAGTCCGTTATAGACTTTATACCTTTAATTTATTAAAGTATTATTTAAACTATACATAATGAAACCCATATTCAAAATGCTCGCATTTTCCACAACGATATTCGGTTTGATTTTATACATTCAAAATTTAACACAATACAGTTTTGTAAATTTCCATTGATTTCGTTAATTTATCACATCACGTGAATAACTTTTTTAATTATAACCACAGATTATTATCTGGGCAACTTCTTGCAATTAATTATAATTGCTGTTAATTATACAGATAAAAAAACTATGTGTAAAAATCTGTTGACAGGTGCTCGTTAGTCTGTATTTAAAAGGTCTGTTATTACAATAATCTTGAAGCCTAATTTGTGGTTGCATTTCTTTTTAAAATACTGGGTTCTTATTTCGTAATTTAAGGTATTTTATTACAACAACACATATATGTATTACAAATTGTTATTTAAAAAATACTTTTATATGGCGTCCTAAAAATGCGTGTTTTCTTTCAAAGCGTTGAAAGCGGTGCCATTTTTTATGACATTAAGCAACGGGACGGTCCCTTCGGTCACCTGGTGGTAAGTGAAACTACTGACCATGACAGATGCAATTTCGAAGAAATAACAGTTGACAGTCATTACTTTCCGTCAACAGTCTTGCGCCTATCACCCGAGACGATAGATGTTAGGTCTCCTATTTTACTAGCATTTCCATAACGTGAGCAGTTTGCTCATTTGCTATGAAAGTCAAAGTCAAAGTTAAAAACATTTATTTCAAATTAGGCTTACAAAAAGCACTTATGAACGTCAAAAAATATACAAAAATATAATAAAAAACGATTAAAATACTAAACTAAAAATATGAGTTTTGATGCTTTGAAAAAAGCGCTTCAGTGGTTTGGCCTGTTGAGTGAAATATATATTATATTGTCTATGACAATAGCATAGATATAGGATATACTAGCGCGTTAATTCTAAATCTATGGACAATACCTTTTTCAATAAAGTACCCTACAGTACGGTAAAGTACTTTTACCATTATCAATAAAGTACCTACAAAAAAGTAGTTGTAAGCAAATAAAAATAGACCAAACCTAGGTGTAGAGCAAACAATAGTAACACAAATACTTGTTTCCGAGTAGGGATCGAACCCTCTCGACCCTTTGTTAGGAAGTAACCACAAAACGCGCCATTGAACCTATGCATATTATATATCTTTGACATTACTTTTTAATAGTTTCAAATGTTAAAAACAAGTATTACGCATTTTAAAAACTAATTGGTGTCAAAATTAACCTCTCAACTTGTTACGTCAAAGCAGCCATTTTGAAAATTTATTAGGAGTTTTTGGTTTGAAAACAAACATTTGAATAACAATGACTACTGTGTTTTTTACACTAATTAACGTGCAATGACTGTATTCAATTTTTTATCAGTCAAAGACTGAAATAAAAAAAAAACCTGACCTCGTCGAGACACCCCCGTTTGGCTGAAGAGCTGCCTCCCTGGGTCCCTGGGTGGTGATCTCCCCTGGGCGGTCTGGAATGACTACGGGCAGGTGCTGTGAAAATAGGGTAAGATAGGAATATTCCAGAAGCAGTCTATGACTGTGGTGCCCCTCAGACAATGGAACACCTACTGTCTTGCACTTGAATTGTCCATCTTCGTGCGGTTTCCGGGACCTCTGGGTGGCAAATGAAAGGGCGATTAAAGTGGATTAATATTGGTTGAATTACCATATTTAGCTTGTGAATGCATATGGACTTGATAAGAAGATCAGTATATACTATGAAGCCCAGACCTTCCCACGTAGCATAGATAGATTGATACGATTCTTTATTGCACACACACAGTTGCAAAAATTCACAGTAATCCATTTGGTGTTGCGGTTGAGACGTCGACTGCAACACCAAGGGTTCCGGGTTCGATCCCCGGGCAGTACAAACATTTATGTGCATGAATATGTCTGTTTGTAATGGTCTGGCTGTTTTCTATGTATAATATGTATGTATTTACAAAAAAAAGTATTTAAGTATATTTATCCGTTGTTTAGTACCTATAATACAGGCTTCACGCTTAACTTGGGGCTAGATGGCGCTATGTGAATGTCAGTGGATATTTATTATTATTATTATATTTATTATTAGGTAGCTAACAGGTATGGGGAGAATAGGCCGTAGACTACGCTAGATGCACAATCCAACTCAAGAAATGTCAGCGGCAAAACTCTTCCGTCATCATTATCATCATCATTACAGCCCAATTATGTCCACTGCTGAACGAAGGCCTCCCCTAATGATTTCCACGCGGACCGATCCCTTGCAGTTGACATCCATCTGCTACCCGCCACCTTAACCAGATCATCCGTCCATCTGGTTGGGGGTCGGCCTACGCTTCGCTTTCCGTTACGTGGACGCCACTCGAGAACCTTTCCGCCCCATCGGCCATCGGTTCTACGCACTATGTGCCCTGCCCACTGCCACTTCAACTTGCTAATCCTCTGGGCTATGTCGGTCACCCTAGTTCTCCTACGGATATCAACGTTTCGGATTTTATCGCGTAGGGAGACACCTAACATAGCCCTCTCCATAGCACGCTGAGCAACCTTGAGTCTATTCAAAACTACTTCTATATTTTATATTCTTCTATATTCTACTCTCCCGTCACTTGGGCAGAATTTCGATTCATAATCACGTCGCTCGCTACATGTCATAGTGACATAGTATGCTTGTGCTTTTGATTTTGTACCCTTTTAATGACGCGTAAAGGTAAAAATTGTAATGAATCATTTTATGTCATTAATTTAACTGAATGTCAACGTATGTGTCAAGCGGCTCGGACATTTTTTTGGTTGATATGTTTTCGTCATCTAGCTAATAATTTATGTAAGTATTTATATGTTAGTCGGGACCACAGATTTCCCAATACAAGAGATGGGGCGAGCCGCGTTTAAAGTGCGACAAATGTAAGCTCAACGAGCATACACTGGCTGCCAGTTTACGCTCTGTGAGACGAGTCAAGACGCACGAATATTAGAAGAAATTACCATTTTTTTTCCAAAATGCCATCCTGTGCAATGTAACATGCCATTATCGCAATGAATCAGTAAATTTACCAAGTAATAGAATAACTTTTCACAGGTAAGAACCGAAAATAAATTGCGACACTGGGACTGCCTATAAACTTGGCGGTTTGTCCAGTCTAATTGTATATTCGGATGTCTGTGGTCGGGACCGACGGCACACCGTGCCCTGCGAAGCTTGAAATTATTATTTTAGGTCGATTAGGTAATTCAATCTACAATGTCCTAACCATAAGGGAAAATCGTGATTTTCACTATGCGCTTTCCCCGCTGAATTCCATAAACTCGTGACTGATCCAAAGACAATGAATTCCTCTAGAGGACTCATCACATTGTATTTCTTTGACTGCCAATGACACTTTAAGGCGCCAGACACAATAGATTTTCCATTGTGTCTGGATCCCCGGCGTTCAATGGGTTGATTTGCTTAATAAAGAAAATGTACTAGGAGTCCATAAACTACCAAGAAATTCACGTCCCACGACCCCCGGTTCACGTACAATATATGTACGTTATCCGACGTTCTTACGGTGAAGGAAAACATCGTGAGGAAACCTTCATGCACGCCTGCGAAGAGATTCGAAGGTTGTGTGTGAAGTCGTCCAATCCGCACTGGGCCCGCGTGGACGACTAAGGCCTAATCACTCTATACGGGTAGGCTCGTGCCCATCGGTGGGGACGTTTAATGAGCTGATGATGACCCCCGGTTCACGCAGTTCTAAAGTTTAGAACTAGGGGACTAGAATTAGAATCTAAATCCATCGCTGTTACATAACTAGCCCTCCATTCAACGCCCTAAGTCGAGGTTTGAGTCCCAATCTGTGCCGCCCTTAGGCTCGTTGTGTAAATGTTTAAGGCTGAGAGCCATCTGCGCGCGCCACGCGCCTGAGGAAGCTGTAAAGGCCATCTAAGACAAATATTAGTCATTACATTGAAGAGAAAATTACGTAGGCAGTCATGTTTTATTCTCTGTGCTATTACTAATATATATTTAAGAAATACGCTTTTTTGTAACTTGGTTTTAAATTTACAATTAGTTATCCTTTGACCTATGTTCAAGTTACTTACGTAAATGAAGTTAAAAGCGAAAATTACATGTTTATGTTTAATTTTGACTTATTTAAATAGATGCCAAAAGAAACCATCACCTGTACAAGGTACATACTTGTAAATGCTTTAAAATATTTTAACTATATTGTTCAAGCTGTTTGGTTTTTTTTATAGAATTGGTGTCATTGGCGTGCACTCCATATAAGCAAATAAGCAGTGCATACCCTGTGTTCCCCGACATACCATTGATGTAAATAAGTATGGATTCGTGATATGCTCACAAAACAATAGAAAAAAGTGTTGCCGAATGCAGTGACAGCACACATACACATATTTCAAATTTCGAACACATTTACCTAAACAAAAGAGTACAAACTGTACTCTCTTAGGCGGTTCGTTTTTGAAGCACGGATGGCGTATCTACCTTTATATATACAGTATATCATTGCGACAAACTTGATTTTTTTCTTTTTATTTGCTCTACATACAAATTTTTATTCAAGAGCGTCGGTGGCTCAATGGTATAGAGTCTATACCAGTAGGTGTAGGCCTCCCGGTAAGGGGGCCTAGGTTCAAATCCCGACACGAATCAATGCAATTTTAAATTTTCCAAATTATATGTAAGTTATCCGTCGCTCTTACGGTGAAGGAAAACACGGAAACCGGCGCACGCCTGCGGAGAGATTCAAAGGTTGTGCGTGAAGTCATCCAACCCGCACTGGGCCCGCGTGGACGACTAAGGCCTATAGACCCGCGTACGGATAGGCTCATGCCTCGGTGGGGACGTTTAGTAAGCTGACGATGATATGGACTTCTAGTTCCTGCAATTCCCTTTACGGAATGGCGTACCTAATATTGCACGGGTATCGAACCCGGCACCATGCCGTAGAAGAAGACCTTACAACTATTACACGTCGGTCAAATAATAGTGTAAATAGTTTATTTACTTTTCCAATCAAATTACTAGCTACATAAAACTCCGCGCGTGCTACGTTAGAGCGGGAGGTACATGACGTCACATCTCCCATCTCGCTCTCTCGTGTTTGTTTCGTGTGATCCGAGCCCACCCAGAAAGTGTAATAGGGTTGGCAAAATAAAATATAATATATATGAATAATATTACTAGGTGGTAGACTCGATACTGAGTCGTCTAGGTAGGTACCACCGCAGTGCCAGATGACGTCCCGTGAAACAGGAGTGTTATGCACTTTTGTGTTTCGGGATGAGGGCACTATAGCTAGTGAAATTACCGAGTATGAGAGACCTTACAACTGTTGCCAGGGGTGTCGGGCGCAGTGCGGCATTGATAAAGGTTAATAACTGTCTATCGTTTGTTGGTCTCCATCAATGCCGCTCTGTCATGGTCAGGCGTATTACTAATTATCAGGTGAGCGTCCTGAGCGTCCTGACCGTCCTTTATTATATATTTATATATAATTCACAAATAAGGCTAAAATGGCAGAAAAAAAGCAAGTAGACAAAAGTCTTTTAAGGTGTTCATATTTCGATATTCAACTTATCGTCTTAGAATTTCTTAAGCTATAGTTTCATCTTCAGCCCGTTTACATCCCCACCCAGCATGAGCCTATCCTACCAAGGCGAATAGGCCTTAGTCGTCCACGCAGACCCAGTGTGGAGTGGCCAACTTTACGCACAACCATTGAATCTCTTCGCAGGCGTGCGCAGGTTTCCTCACGATGTTTTCCGTCACCTTAAGAGCGTCGGATAAACGTCATTTAGTTTAAAAAATTTTTTTGAACCTGCGCTCTCCAGATTGGAAGGCAACAGCCCACACCAATGAACCGACTCTCAATCTATAGTTTAGTATATAGTAAACAACAGTAGTCAGTTAAAAAAAAATACATAGCTGCTGTTTTATGCTGAATATTTGGTCCCTAAGTCAATTCTTAAGGCTTTCGTGGGAATAGTAGAAGGTAGTTAAAATTTTATTCTTATCCGTATTCACATAAAGGATAAAAAAAAAAACATCGTGGCAATTATGTAAAAAGTATAGATTCATTATATGTTCAGAAAGCAAATGAAAAAAGTGTTCTGTATGAACATATTTCGAATGAAGATGATGAATGTACGCATTTACCTAAACAAAGAGCCTACATGTATTCTCTTCGGCGGTTCGTTTTTGAGGCACGGATGGCGTATCTACCTTTATATATACAGTATATCATTGATATATATTTAATTTTACTTAGTTCAAATACTTTTAATCAATATGTTGATGTTGGCAGCCCTGAGAGAGAGTTTTATGATCTGTACAGTTCACCTTTGAATTAATTTGTCAAACTACGTCATCTTGACGTGCGGCCGTGTGTACCGGTGGCTGAATAATGGGTAGTGGGTTCGATTTGGTTCAAGCCATTTTAGCAATTATGTGTGGCCTGGTATTTTAAATAGGAAGTGTCGTTTTATTTTCAATAAAGGTTGTTTAAATAGTGTAATGAAATATATGACAGCCTACCAATCCGCATTGGGCCAGCGTGGGTTACGATCCAAATTCTCCATAGCCACGCAGTGTGGGGATACCCTGTCGCTGTAGTATGACGTTATAATCTGATCTGATGATGATGATGATGATGATGTGTCTTCATTACGGGCTACTCTACTGCTATACGAAAAAAAGCTAAGTTTATTCTGTGCTTCGGAATATACGTAGCACCGTTGGTGTCAGTTTTTTTATATAACAAAGTGTACAGGACGGTCAGGGCGCTCACCTGATGGTAAGTGATACGCATGATCATGACAGAGCGGCATCGAACGAGACCAACAACTGATAGACAGTTATTATCCTCCATCAATGCCGCACCGCGCCCGTCACCCGAGACAACAGATGTTAGGTCTCTTATACCCGGTAATTTCACTAGCTACAGTGCCCTCATCCCGAAACTCAGAAGTGACCTACTTAGACGACTCAGTACCGAGTCTACCACATAGTATCATTTAGTAAGGAAGTCGTTAATAATAATACCCACTAATCCGATGGCCGTTGGAGCAGACGAGTTCTGGAGTTGAGACCGCGTCTTGGCAAGCGTAGTGTGGGACCGATAGGCCGAGGGACCGACCCCTTGCGAAAGGTCGCTGGTGGAGGCTGGATGTCGTCCAGATATGGGGTACTAAAGACCAGCACTGCGAAAGGTTGAATTCTCCGTAAATGTTTATAACTTAATTGGTGTAGATAATATATAATTTGTTTTATCAAGATGCAAAATGCCTTGACTGCGTAGGCGCATGTCGAGAGCTTCGAACAAAATGGGAAGATACAGTGTGTTTTAACTTTATTTGTATTTATTTATCAAACCAACATTATTATTGTATACCAACCACAGACATCAGAATATACATTAGACTGGACAAGCCGCCAAGTTTATAGGCAGTCCCAGTGTCGAATTTCTTTTCGGTTCTTACCTGTGAAAAGTTATTATATTTCTTGGTAAATTTACTGATTCATTGCGATGATGGCATGATACAATTGCACAGGATGGCATTTTGGAAAAAAACGGTAATTTCTTCTAATATTCGTGCGTCCTTGACTCGTCTCACAGAGCGTAAACTGGTAGCCAGTGTATGCTCGTTGAGCTTACAGTTGTCGCACTTTAAACGCGGCTTGCCCCATCTCCTGTATTGGGAAATCTGTGATACCAACATTAGTATTGGATGTCTATATTGGTCTGGGTGTTTTTTATTTATAATATCAATAATGTCAAGAGTATAGATTGTGTGAAGTAGTGATATGCTCACAAAACAATCGGAAAAAGTGTTCCGAATGCAGCGACAGCACACATACACATATTTCGAATGAGCATACATTTACCTAAACAAAGAGCCTACCACTGTATTCTCATTGGCGGTTTGCATTTGAGGCACGGACGGCATATCTACCTTTATATATACAGAATATCATTGTTATTATAAATTAATTTACAAAAAAGTTTACAAGTTTTAATTTGATATTAAGTGAATGAGGAAGTCATCTGGTGGGAAGTGATACGCCTGACCGTGACAGATGCAGTTTTGATGTAAATTAATAGGTTATCCTCCACCACCAGCGTACAACGGCCTAATGCAGGATACATGCCTGTCCGCACAGCATAGCTGTGGGGAGATCGGGCCGTAACCCACCACGCGGGCCCAATATCCCCGCAACGCCCTAAGCCGAGGTTCGAGTCCCGTTTGGGGACGTCCTTAGGCTCGTTGTGTAAATTTTAAGGTTGAGAGCCATCAGCGCTCGCCAATTGCCCGGTGAAACTGTAAAGGCCATCTGCGGCCAACAGCAGTAGTTAGTTCGAAAAAAAGGCGGGCTCAATGCGGCTTGGTGTGTGTTCACGACTACCATCCCAAGGTTGTAGCCGGCACCGACGGCTTCACGGGACAAACCAAACGCACGGAATAATCTCTTTTTGGACAATCAGGTGATTGATACTGTCCCAGAATAAACCTTTCTTTCTTTCTATTAACATTCAGTTCCAGAATCCTTTATTTACTAGGTGGTGGACTCGATACTGAGTCGTCTAGGTAGGTACCACCGCAGTGCCAGATATCGCCCGTGAAATATGAGTGCTATGCACTTCTGTGTTTCGGGATGAGGGCACTATAACTAGTGAAATTACCGGGTATAAAGACCTACCAACTGTTGTCTCGGGTGTCAGGTGCAGTGTGTCGTTGATGGCGAATAATCAATGCCGCTCTGTCATGGTCAGGCGTATCACTTACTATCAGGTAAGCGTCCTGACCGTCCTGTTCTTTTGGTAACATAAAAAACCCTTGGAAAACAACCTGTACATGTTTCATATTGACATCTGAATCATTCAAGCTGTGCGGTCCTCACCCACGACACTTTTATATCCTCATGCGCCTTGAAACGGCGTAAATAACACCTATTCGGCATTTTATATGCATTTTAGAGCTTAATCTCTTGTAAAGTGACGACACATTGGTGTAATGGTTGAGACGTCGGCTATAACACCAAGGATTCCGGGTTCGATCCCCGGGCAGTACAAACATTTGTGTGCATGAACTTGTTTTTTGTAATGGTCTGGGTGTTTTATGTGTATAATATGTATATATTTACAAAAAAAATGTATATAAGTTGTCTATGTTTATCCGTTGTTTAGTACCCATAATACAGGCTTCACGCTTAACTTGGGGCTAGATGGCGCTGTGTGAATGTCAGTGGATATTTATTTATTTATTATAAAAAAATCCTTGGAATACAACCCGTACATGTTTTATATTGACATCTGAATCATTCAAGCTGTGCGGTCCTCACCCACGATACTTTTATACTTCATGCGCCTTGAAATAACACCGATTCGGCATTTTATAGGCATTTTAAACTTAATCTCTTGTAAAGTGTGAAGAGCCATCGGCAGCTGTGATACTGCTGACTCCCACCCAGTGGCGTGCACAGAGATTATGAGTAGGGTATCCAAAGTGAGTGATACTAATCGCAAAAACAATAGATCAGTTACATTTTTGTCAAATGAGTGCTGTTGATGACAGCAGATCGCGTATGGTTTCAAATTGGTAGAGGAAAATGAGCGAATAAGTGGGTATTATTCAATATGTTGCCGATTTTCCGGGTTGTCTGGACGCACAGGGTATGCACTGCTTCATCATCAGCTCATTAAACATCCCACCGAGGGGCACGAGCCTACCCGTATAGGATGATTAGGCCTTAGTCGTCCACGCGGGCCCAGTGCGGATTGGACGACTTCACACACAACCTTCGAATCTCTTCGCACTGCTTATTTGCATATATATTTTTTATGTTACAAAGCGTACAGGATGTTTAGGAGGTTCACCCGATAGTAACTGATACGCCAGACCATGACAGAACGGCATTGAGGGAGACCTACAACTGATAGACAGTTATTATCCTCCATCAATGCCGCACTGCGCCCGTCACCCGAGACAACAGATGTTAGGTCTCTTATACCCGGTAATTTCACTAGCTACAGTGCCCTCATCCCGAAACACAAAAGTGCATAACACTCCTGTTTCGCGGATATCTGGCACTGCGGTGGTACATGCCTAGACGACTCAGTATCGAGTCTACCACCTAGTTAAATGCAATCAGTTAATTTTACTACTCATTTAATTTACCCGTATCAATTTCAACAATATTATAAACTTTTTTGGTGAAAGAAATAAGCGAAAATACGCTTTACGAGCAAACTACTTTTGGTCGGCCAAGACGCGGTCTCCACTCCAGAACTCGTCTGAACCAACGGCCATCGGTTCTGCGACATACGTGACCAGCCCACTGCCACTTCAACTTGCTATCCGCGGCTATGTCGGTAACTTTAGTTAAAGTCTTACGGATTAAATCATTTCTGATCTTATCCCTAAGAGAGACCCGAGCATAGCTCGCTCCATTGCGCGTTGAGTGAGTTTGAACTTGTGAACCAATCCCGCAGTCAGTGTCTATGTCTCAGCTGCGTATGTTAGCACGGGTAGGACGCATTGTACATCGATGTTTATTTTTTAATAGAATTTTCAATGAAAGCGAGCAACGTGTCTAATCCGAATTTATACAGATTTAAAACTAGAGCGTGTTCAATTCGAAAGAATTTCCCCACCACAGAGTAGACCAATTAACTTTTTAATAAGCCAGTGGCATTTTGTCTCCGGTAGAAAAACTGAAGCTGACAAATAGCTTGGGTATTTTTGAGTCAATTCACCACAGTTTCATTTTGGCAAAGACTATTTTAGAACAGATGTACATAATACACTTTTTAGTGCCTATTTTGTCATAATTTAATTCATTGAATAAAATAAAAAGCTTAAATTTGAAAAAAGTATTGTATTGAATTTAAACTGCTTATAAAAACGTTCCACTGTAAAGTACAGACCTTCCCACACAGCATGGCTATGAGGAGATTGGATCGTAACGTAACCCACTTCCCAATGCGGATTAGTCGGTGTCAACTCCTACCATCTTAACATTGTAGCCGAGCCGATGATCGAGAAAGATGATGATGATGGTGCATCCGAAAGACCACCATCGTTGTTTTGTTAACCCTGATCAAACTGGTAAAAAGCGCACAAAGTGATTTTCACTATGCAGTTTTCCAACGGGATTCGAACCCAAGACACCCGGATCACGCAGCGATCAAAACCAACGCTGTTATCACTAGACCACGGAGGACTTTCTGCTTTCTAACTGATGTATTTTATGAAATTTTTTTTTGATGGAATTTTGCCGACTTATCTGGTGTAATGGTTGAAACGTCGACTGTTACAACAAGGGTTCCGGGTTCAATCCCCGGGCAGTACAAACATTTGTGTGCATGTTTGTTTAATTTGGTCTGGGTGTTTTCTATGTAAAATATGCATGTACAAAAAAAATATAAGTAATGTATTTCCGTTGTTTTGTACCCATACTACAGGCTTCAAGCTTAACTTGGGACTAGATGGCGCTGTGTGAATGTCTGTGGATATTTATATTATATTTTATAAACGATCAAATTCTGCAAAATTCAAGGTATTTAGGTACTAAATCCTATGTTACATTGGACTGACCATTCTGTGAATATAAAAGACTATGACATAGATAACTTAAGTGATGGATAAAACTTAATAGGGCAATTAATAATAGTCTTCCGTTAGATGGGAGGCTGTGTGTTGTCAGACCCTGTTTATCTAAGTTTTGATGACCTCTTAAGTAAGAGATAAGTTTGACTTAAGATTTATTATTGGTTTTAGTAACGAAATATATACATGGTTTCATGGCCAATCGATTTGTCTCAAATTTCATCATCAGCTCATTAAACGTCCCCACCGAGAGGCACGAGCCTACCCGTATAGAGTGATTAGGCCTTAGTCATCCACGCGGGCCCAGTGAGGATTGGACGACTTCACACACAACCTTCGAATCTCTTCGCAGGTGTGCATGAAGGTTTCCTCACGATGTTTTCCTTCGCCATAAGAGCGTCGGATAACGTACATATATTTCGAAAATTCGAAAACACATTGGTACGTGTCGGGATTTGAACCTTAGCACTCCCGATAGGAAGGCGACAGTCCACACCATTAATAATAATTTAATATCATATCCACAGACATTCACACAGCGCTATTAGCTCCAAACTAAGCATTTGTCTGTAATATGGGTACTAAACGGATGAACATGCATAAAAATGTTTGTACTGCCCGGGAATCGAACCCGGAATCCCTTGGTGTAAGAAACAACGTCTTAACCATTACACCAGATGGAACAATATTGACCGATGAAGGTTGGATACTGTATTTTAACAACTTAACGTCACAACTTAGGTCCTGCACTGTCTTTTTTCTTCATTATCACTTGTATTATAAAACAAACAACACACTTAAGGCTGAGGGCCAACAGTTCGCATTTAAAAAAAAAACAACTTTTTAGGCTATCTTATCAAAAAATGCATAAAATATAAATAATAATATATTTCAAAGTTTATTTTAGCAGGTTATTGGAGTTTCCTAATGAATATTATGTATTTATAAACGCATTTGATCCGTCACAACCAAACCTTAATAGTCATTCTAAAAACAGCTTTAAAGCTATCAATGAAAGCTGATGCAAAGAAAGCAAAAGAAATATGCGAACGCATTCACGATGTGTGGTCTCGGCGGTTATTAAATTTTATTAATCCAAATCATTTTTAGTCTGTCCGTAATGGCGACCGTATTTATTCTGCGCCCGTTTGCCGCGTAAATCACGGCTGTCAGAGTGACAGCGAATTTGGCGCCAACGGGTGCTGTCAAAGTGGCGATTCTCACGCTTTTGTAGGGCTGGTGTTATTTTTTCGTATTTGTAGGTCGTATAAGTTTTTCCTACTTTCCTTGTTCGTTGTTACGTAATGCTGGTGGTACCAACAATTATTTTTTATTAAATTTAATATTAAAGTAATTGTTTTATGTTTCATTTATGCCATAAGTAGCAAACTTTTGCAGGATAGTCTCGCACAAATATATATCCTCTTAGGGATGAGGGATTAGAACAAGACATAAAGCAGCTTAAGTTACTCTTTAATTGACTTAATCAATTCGTAGCTTCGTAGCCGTAAAAACAGAACAAACAAACAGATATACACTTTCTTATTCTTAATATTAGTATAAAAGAAAAAGAGAAATGACAGCCCTATTTTAATATCCCTTACTTTGGATATCAACGTTTGTTATGATTATTGTGTAGACGCATTTATGCGTGTATACGGAGTATTTGATCGTCACCAGCCCGCCGTATTTGTGTTAATTGATTCAGTGTTGCCATATCGTCGAATTAGGATCGAGTTCCGGTCGCTTTCGAGTCGTTTGCGACTTCGTTTGTGAGGTTTATTTTTGTTTTTTTGGACGATTATTTTGTTTTGAGTGAATTTGAATTCGGAAGACTTGCACTGTTGAAAGTATTTTTAATTTATTATTGTCGACCCATTTGGTGTAGCGGTTGACCAAGGGTTCCGGGTTCTATCCTCGGGCAGTGCAAACATTTGTGAGCATGAACATGTCTGTTTGTAATGGTTTGGGGTTTTCTATGTATAATATGTATGAATTTACAAAAAAAAAAACCTAAAATGAGCATAAATTATTTATCAGGACCGACAAATATTTGACCTACGGTAATAGCACTCGAATAAAAAGTCAAAAAGTATCAATCAACCCGATCCATTCTTATCTTTGCCCTCAAACGCGCGCGGCCGCCATTTTGACAGTAATTTGACAGCTGTCAAAATAGCATTTAGGCGTGACTGATGACACTGATAATGTTTACTCTATGGCCAGTGGTCTATGGTTGATGTCTTTTTGGGATTGCTACCGAGTTATGGAATGTCGTACGATTGGTATTTTGGAATATTTAAACCCATTTACCTTTTAGTAGTTTTAATATATTGATATCTACATAGATTATGTATCCGACTCATTGTGTTGTAATGATTGAGAAGTCGACTATTACACCAAAGGTTCCGGGTTCAATCCTCGGACAGTGCAAACATTTGTATGCATGTACGTATCTGTTTGTATTGATCTGTATGTTTCTTTGTCTTCTATGTATTTATTTCCAAAAAGTTTTTATGTTTGTTTATCTTTGGTCATCTATTGTTTAGTAGGTACCCATATATCAGGCTAGATGCTTAGTTTGGGTGCTATATGCGCTGTGTGAATGTCAGTGGATATATATATTTTATATAAATAGTATTTGTGTTGTTTTTCAATTGACATAATCTAAGCATTTATTGTATTCTAATTTTTATTTATATTATTCTTAGTTTAATTTATTTTTAATATTTGTTGTGACGACCGTTTTGTTTGACTTGTCGGCGTGTTGGACCTTTCTGTAAGCTGGCATGTTTGTTTGAATAAATAAAAAAAATAATTAAGGATTATGGTCCTGATGACGATCAATAAGAAGTGACCGCGTATTGATAAGCGTAAGGCAGGATGCCCCGACTGAAGGACCGATGACATGCGGAAGGTCGCTATATATATATATATATATAATAGTGTAGGGCGTATATATATACGCCTTACACTATTATTTTTAGAAGTCAGATTTCGCTGACTGATGGTGTTAACACACAGACATCCGAATATACAATTAGACTGGACAAGCCGCCAAGTTTATAGGCAGTCCCAGTGTCGCAATTTCTTTTCGGTTCTTACCTGTGAAAAGTTATTATATTTCTTGGTAAATTTACTGATTCATTGCGATGATGGCATGTTACAATTGCACAGGATGGCATTTGAAAAAACGGTAATTTTTCTAATATTCGTGCGTCTTGACCCGTCTCACAGAGCGTAAACTGGCAGCCAGTATATGCTCGTTGAGCTTACATTTGTCGCACTTAAAAATGCGGCTTGCCCCATCTCCTGTATTGGGAAATCTGTGTGTTAACAGCTTCACCGGACACTCGACAGTATTTTTTTATTATATTTTACCAAATTTACTGATGGTAAATGATACGCCTGACCATGGCAGAGCGGCCTTGATGGAGACCAACAACTCATAGACAGCTATTATTCGCCATCAACGCCGCACTGCGCCTGACACCCGAGACAACAGATGTTAGGTCTCATATACCCGGTAATTTCACTTATATAATAAATAATTTTATTCGTTTGTATGAATGGAAAATATTCCGAGTAAACATAAGTACTATGTTCCTTTTTTATAATAATTATGGTTAACTATACACAAATATATTTTTTAGAAGCCACGCATTGACACCTTTTCTTTTAAGCCTACAATGGGTAACTTTTTTTAAACTCAATTTATCACCGCCCAGTTAATTCGTTAAAGTCATTTCAGTTATTTATATAATAAAAAAGTGTTAAATATCATCATATTGGACGCAATAGATCCTCACACGCATCATATATCACAGTATCAAATGTCAGGTTCCGTACAGACACAAGGCGGTGTGGCGAGAGACGTTAGTTTAATTTATAAATTTAAAAAATGTATTGTCATTTTTTCTATTAGTTTTAAATTTGATTTTAGATTTAGATTATTGATCTATTAAGTTGTTTTTCTGTGTGTGTTGTTTATTAATTTATATGCTATACGCTTCTTTTTGACTTATATAGGTACTTTACAAAAAAAAAAAGTATATAATTAAAAAAAAAACGTTGACCGACTAAGATAAAGGTTGTGCGTGAAGTTGACCAAACTGAACCGGGCCCTCGTGGACGATTAAGGCCTATACAACCTATACGGGTGGGCTTGTACCCCTCGGTGGGGACGTAATGATTGATGATTAATCCAGCCCGAAACTAGCCTGTTATATGGATACCTACTATACAAATAATGAACACACTTATAATTTTGTAAATACATTTCTTCGATAACGCGTCCAATCACGTCAACCCGCTCATTGCCCAAGCGGCAAACTATCTGCCCATGAAGGGTGTTCGATTTAAACATCGCCGACCGAGGCACATATTACTCGACCCAGATGACACTATCACAGAGGCCAACGCGCCTTACACTCACACTCAGCACACTGTACATCGTACACGAACACTAGGACACCGCATCCGCCGGCGGACGCGTGATTCCCAATCCTCACAGCGTCTCTCAGCGTCATATTCCTCCCTCGTCCGAGGGACGGCACTAAGTCGAGGTTCGAGCCCTAGTGGGCGCCCTTAGTGGCCGTCCTTCTTCTCCTACTTCGATAGGTATCCGTAAGCGGTCTCGTGCCGCGACCGGAGCCAATCATCGGCTGAGCTAGGCTCGCCATTTTCATCCGGTGACGTCGTTAAGGCGGCCAACAACAAAATCATTTCGAAAAAAAAAAGGTGCATACTTGCAAGTTGCTGGTGGTGGACCGGGATATTTGGCGCAAAATGGAGGGGACCTATGTCCAGCAGTGGACTGCGATAAGTTGAATAGGATACATATTATACATAGAAACACCCACACCAATACAAACAGATATGTACATGCACACAAATGTTTGAACTTTACTTTTAGTGATAAGATTTTAAGAACATAAATTATCTATAATATAATATTTTTATAGCTTCAGTAGAAATATTTATTGTTAATTATATTTGTAAAACTAATTGTTCATAAAGAAAAAGTGTCCTCAAATTTGCAGCGCCCTTATAACAGGTCTAAAATGTTTTGGTCCACCAAACCACTGCACCTACATTTATAGAGCAATAAACAATTGAGTATTAAGTAACTGCCCGGAGATTCTAACCTGGGTGTGGTACCTACCCGACTTCTCTACAATTACAACAGATGGGTCGAAAATTTTTCTTTCTTTGTATCTATAAAGAATATTATTTATTTATTTATGATCATGATCACCGACAAGGTTTACATTTTCGCATGTTACAAATTCTTTGCTTTTACAAAACTGTTCTTAATGTAATCCCACTTATAGTTGTAATGCAATTACAGCAAGTAAGTGCTTTAATAAGTTAAAACAGTAAAACTAAAACATAATAAAAATAAATTATTCTGGAATGTGCGTACATTCCATCGCCTAGTTCCTATACGTCGCGCGTGTGTACGGTGTCCGAGTCAGTGCCGGTGGTCTTAAAAATTAAGTCATCACTCACAGAAGGCGGGGTTTTTTTGTGGCCCACGGAGCTGGAGAGGTTTATGCGATCGTTGCCATTTTTATCCCACTGATGGACCAGCTTTCGAGGTTTCTAGGAGCTAACTAGTGTTACCAGGTGTCCCGATTTCCAGGGGTCGGAGGATGCGTCCCGATGGGGACACTAAATGTTCCGATTAATTAAACGTAAATCAGATGTTTCAAAAAAAAAAATTACTAATTACATCACTGTCAAATTCAAAATGGCATGTCACCAGCGTCACGTCCTCTTGGCCTCATGTCCCGATTTAAAACAAACCAGACCTAGCAACACTAGTGCTAACTACCTCCGTTTAGGTGTAGATTGCTATGAGATCTCGGATTTGGATTTTACGGAGAGATCTAATATTGAAAGTCACTATGTGCACTTTTCATGTTTGTAAAGGATATTGCAGCTGAATCACCTGATTGTCTGATATTGCAGGCTGAATCACCTGATTGTCTGATATTGCAGGCTGAATCACCTGATTGTCTGATATTGCAGGCTGAATCACCTGATTGTCTGATATTGCAGGCTGAATCACCTGATTGTCTGATATTGCAGGCTGAATCACCTGATTGTCTGAAAAGATGATTCCGTTCTTCGGTTGACACGTTAAGCCGTCGGTCCGGGCTACAATCTTAGGATGATACTTAGTCATTAACCAGTCTCATACTGATACTCGAAAGTCATTTAAAAATGTATGTAATATAAATGTTATACAACTCTGTACTCGTTTGTATGAGGATGAAGTTCTCAATCTGTTTCCATCAATGATGTAAAAAGTATGGATTCGTGTTATGCTCACAAAACAATCGAAAAAAGTGTACCGAATGCAGCGACAGCACACATACACATATTTCGAATTTCGAACACATTTACCTAAACAAAAGAGTACAAACTGTACTCTCTTCAGCGGTTCGTTTTTGAGGCACGGGTGGCGTATCTACCTTTATATATACAGAATATCATTGGTTTTCCATAACCTATCATGACATTCTATGTCCACAGCTGGACAAAGCCCATGTGTGCTTCAACGCAGACCGATCATAAGCCAAAATCCTTTCAACTAGCATAAAAACCTATTGCATAACCCGCTCCAAATGCTTTTATAATCCTTATTTTGACAGCCAACTCTTCAATGGAGATAAAAAAAGCAAAAGACAAGGACGATACTATAGGCCAGAGTGAGACAGAAAAGATTCGACTTACTGGGTGGTATGGTGACTCACTGGCCGCTTAGAGTAGCAAAAGGATTTATACGGATTAAAAAGGTTTTGCCTTTTTTCTGTGACGTGTTAAACTTTTTGTTTTGTCTATGGTCAAGTGGGTGAAAAAAAAACTGTCAAAACAGCTTGTTGCGTAATTTGGAATAGACAATAGAGTGAGGTATATCTGTCAGTGTTTTTTTATTTCTGTTTATTGATGTATATGCAAGACTTAGTTATGTTTCAAAGCACAAGATCCTTATTTAAATTGGGGCTAAATAACGTCATGTAATTGTATATTATTATATAATCTATGGCATGGACGTATAAAAAACGGACAAAGTGTTAACAAAAGTCTGTATTTTTTTGGTATTTTAAGTTAAGCAACATATATTAAGACATTTTGCTCGCGTCTTTCAACAGAGCCAAGAAAATAAACTGGAAAAAACATAGCTCAGATAGTAAAATGATGCCAAGACCGATGTCATTAAAAGTTAAAAAAAAACAAGATTAACTTTTCATTTATAAATGAACATTTAAATTTCATAGTTCTATTTTCAAAATAATATACCTTAAAATTAGAAATTAATTTATCAAAATGAGATTGACAGTAGCTGTCAATTCGGGGACACATTTTATCTTATGTATTAACGACACTGTCCGTTTTTTTATACGTCCATTCTCTATGGGTTATTTGGGTTATTATTATCATCATCAGCTCATTAAACGTCCCCACCGAGGGGCACGAGCCTACCCGTATACGGTGATTAGGCCTTAGTCGTCCACGCGGGCCCAGTGCGGATTGGACGACTTCACACAGAACCTTCGAATCGCAGGCGTGCATGAAGGTTTCCTCACGATGTTTTCCTTCACCGTAAGAGCGTCGGATAACGTACATATATTTTCGAAAATTCGAAAACACATTCGTACGTGTCGGGATTTGAACCTCAGCCCTCCCGGTAGGAAGGCGACAGTCCACACCATTGAACCACCGACGCTCGGGTTATTATACATAACTAAATATTTTTTTGTTATTACCCTGCTGATGTATAAAAGGCTCTACTTTCTATCTTGCTAAATTAGTTCAATTAAAAAATGTGTCAAATATATTTCTGAGGCCTTGAAGTAGGTACCTCTTATCGGAATAAATTTAGTTACTTGTAATTTTTACGTCACAACTTTGCAACTAAAATGTCATTATAGAATTATATGTATTAAAGCCGCCTCTAGGCATTTACTATCACGTGGGCTGCTTAGTTACTAACTTATTTCGTAAAAAAACGACCAACTGACCACCAACGACGGATGTTTTAATAACGTTTGTCGAATTGATTCATCAAATTAATGATTAACGTTCTCGATGACCAATCAAGTCAGGGCTGGCACTTGTAATTTTAAACCTGAATTAATATATTATTAAGGTATGTGCGTTTCAAAAAATCTAATTTCAAAAGTAATAGGGTATAGACCAATTATGTAAAATGTATAGATAAGT
This sequence comes from Leucinodes orbonalis, assembly GCA_019425675.1. NCBI lineage: Eukaryota > Metazoa > Arthropoda > Insecta > Lepidoptera > Crambidae > Leucinodes > Leucinodes orbonalis. The sequence continues at coordinate 82,206 of PQWD01002528.1, read as the reverse complement.
GATATGCTCACAAAACAACTGAAAAAAGTGTTCCGAATGCAGCGACAGCACACATACACGTATTTGGAATGAGCGTACATTTATTTAAACAAAGAGCCTACAACTGTATTTTCTTTGACGGTTCGTTTTTGAGGCACGGGTGGCGTATCTACCTTTATATATACAGAATATCAATGGTTAATACATGATTATTTTGGTCACCCATCCGATGACAGTGTGGTGACATTTGTAGATATACTGTGAGATGCTCGTGGTCTCTCTTAAGGATTAAATAAGAAACGATACTATCGACAAGAGAACTAAAGTTACCGACATAGGTCGCCGGATCAGCAAGTTAAAATGGCAGTGGGCTGGTCACGTATGTCCGAACCGATGGCCATTGGAGCAGACGTGTTCTGGAGTGGAGACCGCGTCTTGGCAAGCGTAGCGTAGGACGCCCGGACCGATGACTTGCGGAAGATCGCTGGTGGAGGCTGGATGGAAAATGGGGGAGATTTATGGACATAGATTTGTGAAGATGAAGATGAGCGTCGTATAACGTACATATTTTTCGAAATTCGAAAATACATTGGTACGTGTCGGGATTTGAACCTCAGTCTTCCCGGTAGGAAGGCGACAGTCCACACCATGAGCCCCGACGCTCTTATTATTATTAAACGCTCTTATAATTATTTTTTATGTTACGACGTAAACAGGACAGTCAGGGCGCTCACCTGATGGTAAGTGATGCGCCTGACCATGACAGAGTGGCATTGGATAACCAATTACTAATAGAGTTTATTATTCTCCGTCAATGTCGTACTGCGCCCGTCATCCGAAACAACTGATGTTACGTCTCTTATATTCGGTAATTTCACTAGCCACAGTGTATTTTCTACAGTCAATAAATATTTTTATATATATAAAACCAACTAAAAGCGATTTGTCTTAGCCCTTCGTAGCGCTTTTGGAATGCTCGCTGAGTCATCTAATTACAGAATGCGATATGCTCCGGCTATAATTTGGCAGCTTGTAAGATCACGGCACATTTCCATTCAAGACGGTAAGTATGGGAGACACTGTTGACGGCAGGTCAGGGTGGATCGTAGTGATACGCAGACCCTCAGTGATGAGCACTCCATATATGCAAATAAGCAGTAAACCCTGTGCGTCCAGACAACACGGAAAATCGACCACATATATCTATATTTTTTTATGTTACCAAGTGACCAATAGAACGGTCAAGTAGCTCACCTGATGGTAAGTGATACGATTACGCCCGAGACAATAAATGTTAGGTCTCTTATACCCGGTAATTTCACTAGCTACAGTGCCCTCATCCCGAAACACAGAAGTGCATAGCACTCGTGTTTCACGGGACGATATCTGGCACTGCGGTGGTACCTACCTAGACGACGCAGTGCCGAGTCCCACTTATTCGCTCATATTCCTCTACAAATTTGAAACCATAGGTGAACTGTTGTCATCAACAGCACTCAGTTCGACATACCCTACTCGTATCTCTGTGCACACTGCGATCCCACCATACGGCAAATTCCTCTATCCTTTTCCACATAATCGACACCCATATGGTGTAATGGTGGAGATGTTGACTACACCAAGAGTTCCGGGTTCGATCCCCGGCAGTACAAACATTTATGTGCATGAACATGTCAGTTTGTAATGGTCTGGATGTGTCAATGTATAATATGTATTTATTTATTTAATTCTTTATTGTACACTGAAATACACAAAAAAAACAAAATGAAAAGAAAAAGAGAGTACAATGGGCGACCTTATTGCACATGGCAATTTCTTCCAGGCAACCTTAGGATGGAGAAATCAAATACATAGGAATTGGGGCATATGTATGTATTTACAAAAAAAATGTATGTTTATTAAATGGCTAGTTGGCGCTGTGTGAATGTCAGTAGAGATCATGTATATTTTTATTTTTTTTATATTTTCTATTCCACCACTTAAAAGGGTTTACAAAACACTTCTTGCTCCTTCGCTTAGTGTTGTCACCTTAGTTTTAGGAATAGGGCTTGATCGGGCTAGATGGTAGACTCGGGACTGAGTTGTCTAGGTCATTTTGATCCTTCATTTACAATCTTCTTGTTATTCGAGCCTAGAATTAACAAAATTCCATTTAAAAGGCTAGTACTTTTTTCAAAGCCATACATCGAATCCAGACTTAGCAGAAAGAACGACTACAGCCGCCATATTGCAAAGGCAACTTCGTATTTGGCATGCTTAAAAATGCCCTTGAAAACTACACGCATCGACTTATTAATTGTAACCCTTTTAAACATGACATTATAAAAGATAATATCGGACGAAAAAAAACAATAATCAAACACACTATCTATAGACGAACAGACAGACAAAAAGACGAGAGAGAAACGGAAGAACGTCTCAATTAGTTCACACAGCTTTAATCTCAAAATAGAATTAGCATACGTAGTACAAAATCAACTTTATTGCACAAAAAATACAGTTCAAATTCGACATTAACCGTTGAACATTTGAGATTCTTAAGTTAATCCTCCGAAATTTGTTTTAATTCATTATGTACTTAAATATCATAATTGTAGAGTCTAAATTAGTTTGTGATAATATTGTGCAAGTGAAAAATTTATAAATTTATACAAAAATGGATCTTATTGTCATGAAGTTAGGGTATGTTTTGGTGAGCGTGCTATGTTAAAGATGTAGCATCAAGCAAGTCGAGCTTGAAATGTTTTGGTGACATGCGCAAGCGGCTATGGAATAGGAAATGAATGGAGATGTCTTGAATGAATATTTATTCGTATACTCATAGTAGTAGTGCTCCATGGTTTAACTTACTCTATTCTTTACCTTTTGCAGTCCACTGCTGGACATAGGTTAAGTGAATAAGACATAAATGATTCGGCCTGCAATGTCCTAACCAAACGTTAGAATATCGCAGAAATCGAATTTACTGTGCGGTCTCTTCGCGGGATTCAAACCGTAAACCCCGGATCACGGAACAATCAGAAACTAATTTTAAGACTTCATCACATTAGCATTTGTGATGTCTGTGTGTGCATAAATAAATAATTAAGTCCATATTTATAAAAGAAAAAGCTGGTTCACATCTTAAAAGAAAGAAGAAAGTTTGTGAGTACAGTGTATGTTTTTACAGCTTCACGTCAAAACAGCTGTATCGATTTTGATAAAAGCTTTCTCCATATTATGAAAGAGTAACTTAGGTCGACATCACCCGATATCACGAATCTGTTTAATTATAACGAATAGCTTCTGTATCAAACATTTGATATCTTCTGCGATGGTCTGCACGTGTTCAGACATAAACTGCTGAACCATCTCGGAGAGACGTGATCTTGCCACTATAAACCTAGTTCTAAGCAAAGAGTACTAATACTCTATGTTGTAAGGATCTTGCATTTTTTCTTTTATTAAGTTTTTGTGTATTTTAATAATTTAACTGTTGTCATGTGACAGCCACCGCATCTCTAAATTATAATTACATTCCTCGATAACAATGAATTGAGTACCACTTTTTAATAATCTGAGGATAACGGTAATATTAGTTTTAAGGATTCATTGTGAGCTGTTTGTTATCCTAAATAAAATAAAAATAAAAAATAAAATAAAATCTCCAAAGGGATGTGAAGAGCTCCCTTTCTGCAGGAGCAAATGGTCATCTTTCGTGATCGTCTATACTCAATGTTGATTGATAAATAAATAAAACTAAAAATAATCGCAGCTCATAGAGTTTGCTGTTCCTGTTATACAGCGCGATGGGTGGTCGGCCACACGCGCGTGTTTGTGCACCAAGAATTAGGCGCCTGTGCGCTCATATGGTGCTTATAGGCCTTTTGTTAGACTAACTTGGCTACCTTACCTGTAATTTTTTTACCGGCAGACATTTGACTCACCTGATGGTAAGTGACATGCGGCGAGGATGGATCATGCTGGTGGAAGGCTCTATACTGAGTCATCAAGATAGGTACCACCGGAGTGCCAGATATCGTCCCGTGAAATATCAGTGCTATGCACTTTAGTGTTTCGGGATGAGGGCACTGTAGCTAGTGAAATTACGGGTATAAGAGACTAACATCTGTTCAAAAGTCAAAATTCATTTCAAATTATTTCATTTCCATTTATTTAAAATTATTTAGGTTTACAAAAAGCACTTACGACGTCAAAATATAAAAATACAATAAAAACAATGGAATCTAACTAAAAATATGAATTTTGTTGCTTGAAAAAAGCGCTTCAGTGGTTTGGCCTGTTTGATCGGGTGTCGGGTACAGTGCGGAATAATAACTGTCTATCAGTTGTTGGTCTCCTTCAATGCCGCTCTGTCATGGTCAGGCGTATCACTTACCATCAGGTGAGGGTCTTGACTGATAGTAGTCCCGAGAATCATAGGTTCAAATTCCGTAGACTGCATAGTAAATAAGTGACTTTCTTGCAATTAGTTAGGCATAAGCTGAATTTTCGAAATTATATGTATGTTATCCGACGCTCTACGGTGAAGGAAAACATTGTGAGGAAACTGGCACGCTGCGGAGATTCAAAGGTTGTGCGTGAAGTCGTCCACCCGCACTGGGCCGCGTGGAGGACTAAGGCCTATACACCCGCATTGTCCGGAAAGCAAGATAATTCGGTGCGTTCGTTTTGTCAGTGAAGCCGTCGGTGCGGCTACAACCTTAGGGTGGTAGTCGGTACACACACCAAGCCGCATTGGCTTCACGTGCTGGGTTACAGCCCAATCTTATCATGGAAAAGCGTGTTCCCTCAGTAGGACGATATGACCTGATGATGATTTGATACTGCTGTGTGGTGACTGTAGATTAGACTACAGCCCCCCGGCCCCTTTTCCATTACACATTACCGCGGTATACGTCCTGCTGGCTCAAACCAACCAAGCGTATAGGTTATGTAAGTCAACAGGTCAAAACGCCGAAGCGCTTTTTTCCAAGTATCAAAATTATTATTAAATGTATTTTTTATTGTATTTTTAGTATTTTTTTGACGTTCATAAGTGCTTTTTTGTAAGCCTAATCTTAATAAATGAATTTTGTTTTTTTTTATTTTATGACCAAAAATTTACTATTGCGAGACCTTAAGTCCAGCTGTGGACTGTCATGAGCAGTTAAAGTAATAGTTATGTGCACCTGTATGCATCTGTTGCATATTCGACGCGGCTTCACGCATTCCTCCTTTTATAGCCAATTTGGGGGCAATTAAACAAACTAACACCACAGACATCCGAATATACATTAGACTGGACAAGCCGCCAAGTTTATAGGCAGTCCCAGTGTCGCAATTTCTTTTCGGTTCTTATGTGAAAAGTTATTATATTTTCTTGGTAAATTTACTGATCCCTTGCGATGATGGCATGTTACAATTGCACGGATGGCATTTTGGGAAAAAACGGTAATTTCTTCTAATATTGTGTGTCTTGACTCGTCTCACAGAGCGTAAACTGGCAGCCAGTGTATGCTCGTTGAGCTTACATTTGTCGCACTTAAACGCGGCTTGCCCTATTCTGATTGGGAAATCTGTGATAACAACTGGGTTCTTAATTCGGTTGTTGGTATTTGAGAATGGTATTGGTAATATAATATCCTGACAATCACACGGCGCCATTTAGTCCCAAACTAAGCATTTAACTTTTATAGGGTAGGTACTAAACACCGAATAAAAATACTTAAATTTGTTTTTTTGTAATACAATTTGATTATACATAGAAGCACCAAACCAATTCAAACAGACATTAGATCATACAATTGTCAGCGGGATCGAACCTGGAACCCGTAGTGTAGGACCATCATTTTCAACCAATAACACAATGGGTTCGTGAAAGGGAGTAAGACGTTAATGTTTTTAATTTCTTCTCTCTCTTCACCTTTTGCGTTTGGATAAGGTCTACCAGACATCAGAATATACAATTAGCTGGACAAGCGCAAGTTTATAGGCAGTCCAGTGTTCGAATTTATTTTCGGTTCTTACCTGTGAAAAGTTATTATATTTCTTGGTAAATTACTGATTCATTGCGATGATGGCATTTGCAATTGCACAGGATGGCATTTTGGTAAAAACGGTAATTTCTTCTAATATTCGGCGTCTTGACTCGTCTCACAGAGCCGTAAACTGGCAGCCAGTGTATGCTCGTTGAGCTTACATTTGTCGCACTTTAAACGCGGCTTGCCCATCTCCTGTATTGGGAAATCTGTGAGGTTACCCTATTTTGCGCCACATATCCCATCCTTAGGTTTCCTTATAGCTCCACTAGCGACTTTCCAAGTCGTCGGTCCTCGGTCCTTCTTGCGAGACGCGTCTCCACTCCAGGACTCGTTGCTCCAAGAGACATCGGTTGGTTTTATAGTTAGTACTAAATAACAAAATTTATGTTTTCTTTAGTAACAATTTACAGGTAAAGACTTAAAGGTTAAAGGGAAAATTTCGGTGAATTTTATTTATTTAAATTAAATTTAAAACTATCTCACAGGTAGGCGAAATGTGATCCAACATAACATATCAAGTATATGCTAATTTTTTGTACCATAGACAAACATAACAAGTCGCGTTGACATTATGGCTTTATCTGTTCCGGTGGCAGCCATCTTGGCGTTTGACAGAATTTTTTTACATCTAATTATCTATGTAAAGTTTAATGCTGAATAATTTATGATTATATCAACTATAAAACAGTTTATTGGGCATTTTTTGATTGTTAATTAATGTATAATTAAGATTTTTTTAACCATGTAATTATTGGAGATTATAAGACAATTTGTGTAAGTTTTATAATCAATTAGTTAGTAACTTAATCGACTAAGGTCGAGACCAGAATAAGACTGAAAGGCCGACAATATGATGAGAATTTGATAACACAGAAATAGATAGATAGATAGTTTCAAACATAGACATTTAGTAGTTTTNTTTTAAGGATTCATTTGAGTGTTTGTATCCTAAATAAAATAAAAATAAAAAATAAAATAAAACTCCAAAGGATGTAAGAGCTCCCTTTCTGTAGGAGCAAAATGGTCATCTTTCGTGAATCGTTCTATACCTCAATGTTGATTTGATAAATAAATAAAAACTAAAAATACTCGCAGCTCATAGGTTTGCTGTTCCTGTTATACAGCGCGATGGGGTCGGCCACACGCGCGTGTTTGTGCACCAAGAATTAGGCGCCTGTGCGCTCATATGGTGCTTATAGGCCTTTTGTTAGACCTAAACTTGGCTACCTTACCTGTAATTTTTTTTATCATCTATAGGCAGACATTTGACCGCCATCTCACCTGATGGTAAGTGACGATGCGGCCGAGGATGGATCATGCCTGGTGAAGGCTCTTATACTGAGTCATCAAGATAGGTACCACCGGAGTGCCAGATATCGTCCCGTGAAATATCAGTGCTATGCACTTTAGTGTTTCGGGATGAGGGCACTGTAGCTAGTGAAATTACCGGTATAAGACCTAACATCTGTTCAAAAGTCAAAATTCATTTCAAATATATTCATTTCCATTTATTTAAAATTTTTAGGTTTACAAAAAGCACTTACGAACGTCAAAAATATAAAAAATACAATAAAAAACAATGGAAATACTAAACTAAAAATATGAATTTTGTTGCTTGAAAAAAAGCGCTTCAGTGGTTTGGCCTGTTGACTCGGGTGTCGGGTACAGTGCGGAATAATAACTGTCTATCAGTTGTTGGTCTCTTTCAATGCCGCTCTGTCATGGTCAGGCGTATCACTTACCATCAGGTGAGCGTCTTGACTGATAGTAGTCCCGAGAATCATAGGTTCAAATTCCGTAGAGCAACTGCATAGTAATAAATAAGTGACTTTCTTGCAATTAAGTTAGGCCATAAGCTGAATTTTTGAAATTATATGTATGTTATCCGACGCTCTTACGGTGAAGGAAAACATTGTGAGGAAACCTGCGCACGCCTGCGGAGAGATTCAAAGGTTGTGCGTGAAGTCGTCCAACCCGCACTGGGCCCGCGTGGACGACTAAGGCCTATACACCCGCGTACCGGTACGTTCATGCCCCTCGGTGGGGACGTTTAATGAGCTGATGATGATTGCAGGCTGAATTAAGTTGTCCGGAAAGCAAGATAATTCGGTGCGTTCGTTTGTCCCGTGAAGCCGTCGGTGCCGGCTACAACCTTAGGATGGTAGTCGGTAACACCCACCTGTGACTGTAGATTAGACTACAGCCCCCCCCCCCCTTTCCATTACACATTACCGCGGTATACGTCCTGCTGGCTCAAACCAACCAAGCGTGGAGGTTATGGAAGTCAACAGGTCAAAACGCCGAAGCGCTTTTTTCCAAGTATCAAAATTCATTATTGTGCTTTACTTTGGTATTTTAAATGTATTTTTTATTGTATTTTTCGTATTTTTTGAATTTTGTTTTTTTTTTATTTATATGACCAAAAATTTACTATTGCGAGACCTTAAGTCCAGCTGTGGACTGTCATGAGCAGTTAAAGTAATAGTTATGTGCACCTGTATGCATCTGTTGCATATTCGACGCGGCTTCACGCATTCCTCCTTTTATAGCCAATTTGGGGGCAATTATACAAACTATAACACCCACAGACATCCGAATACACAATTAGACTGGACAAGCCGCCAAGTTTATAGGCAGTCCCAGTGTCGCAATCTCTTTTCGGTTCTTACCTGTGAAAAGTTATTATATTTCTTGGTAAATTTACTGATTCATTGCGATGATGGCATGTTACAATTGCACAGGATGGCATTTTGGAAAAAAACGGTAATTTCTTCTAACTTTGTGCGTCTTGAATCGTCTCACAGAGCGTAAACTGGCAGCCAGTGTACGCTCGTTGAGCTTACATTTGTCGCACTTTAAACGCGGCTTGCCCCATCTCCTGTATTGGGAAATCTGTGAGGTCTACCCTATTTTGCGCCAAATATCCCAATCCTTAGGTTTCCTTATCCAGCCTCCACTAGCGACTTTCCAAGTCGTCGGTCCCTCGGTCCTTTGCTTGCCGAGACGCGGTCTCCACTCCAGAACTCGTCTGCTCCAAGAGACATCGGTTTGGTTTTTTAAAGTTAGTACTAAATAACAAATAATTTATGTTTTCTTTAGTACCAATATTACAGGTTAAAGACTTAAAAGGTTAAAGGGAAAATTTCGGTGGATATTTATTTATTTAAATTAATTTAAAACTATCTCACAGGTAGGCGAAATGTGATCCAACATAAACATATCAAGTATATGCTAATTTTATTACCATAGACAAACCATAAACAAGTCGCCGTTGACATTAATGCTTTATTATCTTCCGGTTGGCAGCCATCTTGGCGTTTGACAGATTTTTTACATCTAATTATCTATGAATAAAGTTTAATGCTGAATATTTATGATTATATCAACTATAAAACAGTTTATTGGGCATTTTTGATTGTTAATTAATGTATAATTAAGATTTTTATTTAACCATGTAATTATTGGAGATTATAAGACAATTTTGTGTAAGTTTTATAATCCAATTAGTTAGTAACTTAATCGACTAAGGTCGAGACCAGAATAAGACTGAAAGGCCGACAATATGATAGAATTTGATAACACAGAAAATAGATAGACAGTTCAAACATAGACATTTAGTAGTTTTTTATACGTCATAAACGTTGAACCACTATTTAATGGTCTCAGTCTTATTGTTTATCTCAGTAACGAACCTAGAGTAGGTTCCTAAATAAATAATTATTATTTTATATTATGTAAATTGTGGCCATTGATATAAAAAGTACAGATTCGTGATATTCTCTTAAAACAACTGAAAAAAGTGTTCCGAATGCAGCGACAGCACACATACACATATGTCGAATGAGCGTACATTTACCTAAACAAAAGAGTACAAACTGTACTCTCTTCGGCGGTTCGATTTTGAGGCACGGGTGGCGTATCTACCTTTATGTATACAAATATCATTGCTTGTTGCGTGGTACCAAGGAACCCTTCATGGGCGAGTCGGACTAATACTTGGTCAATTTTAAATACATTATAATGAAATATATATGTATTTTTTATCTATGCGTAAATAGAGTAAATGACACAATGATATATTAAAGAATTAAAAGTGTTTTGGGATTTATTACTTTGATAACATTTGGTCAAGGAAGCTGTTAATCTTATTACATAGTTAATGTATGTTTAATGTGACTAAAGCGGTTTTTCTACTAATCATCAATGATATTATGTATATATAAAGGTAGATGCCATCCGTGCCTCAAAAACGAACCGCCGAAGAGAGTACTGTTTGTACTTTATTGTTTAGGTAAATGTGTTCGAAATGCGAAATATGTGTATGTGTGCTGTCACTGCATTTAATCATTTTTTTTAATCATTTATTCATAACCCAGGTGTTATACACAGTAAGGTTTAACATGACAGGTTTAGTTTAGGTTAGGGGTTTACAATGTATGGTTGCAGCAAAAGGTAAACCCTGACATCGAAACTAGTAAAAATACTGTATTTTCAGTGTCAGTGATTCCTCGACACTGTTAAACAAAACTTAAAGTGACACAGTTTTACAGTTTATAAGTGCATAATTACGATGATTCGGAACACTTTTTTCGATTGTTTGTGAGCATATCACAAATCCATACTTTTTACATCATTGCTAAATCATTGACTGTACATGTGTCCGTGAAAAAGTGACAGATTATCATCAGCTCAGCGCAGAGGCACTAGCCTACCCGTGGCAGGTCTATAGGCCTTAGTCGTCCACGCAGACCCAGTGCGGGTTGGTCGACTTCACGCACAATTTCGCGAATTTTCGAATCCTTCGCAGGCGTGCGCAGGTTTCCTCAAGATGTTTTCCTTCACCGTAAGAATTAAGAGAAATAGGTGAGAGTTATTATTATGATTGACAAGACAATTACTTGTTTTATAATATATTTACTTTAGTTATATGTCATAATGTCTATAATAAAAACGCAATGAATTCATTTTGATTGAATTTGTACGACGTACAGAACCGCGAAACTCGTTTTGTACCACCAACGAAGTAATGAAGACGTTCGCCGTTTAACAAATATAATGTCACAAACCCCAATTAATGTAACAAACAAATATTAACCTTATCACTGACACCCAAAGACCGTATTTACATATCTAAGTCCGGTTTGACAGATAGCTTTTTCAATATATAAGCCACCTGCGACATTGTGTCTTGTTTCTTTTTAGAAGAGTTGAGAATCGAATGCTGTTTTGTCATATGACAATTAAATTTTTAGTGCCAACCGTAGAAGAGTATTCGTGATATGAAAATGGAATGCTGTAATTTTTTTTCACATGGTAATAAAATTTATGAACATACAGCCTATTTTCTTGTTTAATATGTCTGTTGGGTTTCTAACTGAGCACCGACGCTCTTACCTCGTTTGTACTAAAGAAAGAATTCTAAAGAAGACGTATCTCCTTGTACTGGACAACTACTGGTATATAAGGGGGAGACCTATATCCAGCAGTGGACTGCGATAGGTTGAAGAGAGAGGTATATATTATGTTACAAAGTGTTCAGGACGGTCAGGACGCTCACCTGATGGTAAGTGATATGCCTGACCATGACAGAGCGGTATTGTAGGAGACCAACAACTGATAGACAGTTATTATTCTCCATCAATGCCGCACTGCGCCCGACACCCGAGACAACAGATGTTAGGTCTCTTATACCCGGTAAATTATACTAGCTGTATATAATAATTAATGATTTAAAATAATGATTAATTATCGAACTTTTAGTATTCCGTGACGAATTACAAATTTTAATAGTCTCATCTGAGACATCGATGTGGTGTGACGAAAGTGGGAGTTAAATCACCACGGATCATAGACAAATCTACCTTATTTCTTATGGGTGGACTTTTTGCTGTCAATCAAGTCTTCAATAGAGTATGGTCGTCTATGGTAGACAAAATTTGTCTTTGATCCGTGATGAAATTTATGAATATTAGAATTTGTTACCCAAATAATTTGGACATGTATTCGTATCTGTCAATGGACTGTAGTTCAGTTGGTGATGTCAATCCAGAAACTCAAACTCAAAATATCTTTATGAAAAAAATCTATTACAAATACTTTTTCATCGTCCATTGGTATTTTTTTATGACTCTACCACTTCAAAAATCTTAATTTGACCAACGAGGATGTCCTGATATCTTTTATTAAATTATAAAATAATCGGGACGGCCAGTTGGCTCACCTGAGGTAAAGGACACGCTTGACCATGACAGAGTAGTATTCAAGAAAAACAGTCACTTATTGACTATCCCTCGCTAATACCCCAGTCCCCAGTCACCCCAGACAACAGATGTAGGGCTCTCATAACCGGTAATTTCTCTGGCTATAAAATAGTGCGAAATACTTTTATTTCACGGTACGATATCGGGCACTGCGGTGGCACCTACCTAGACGACTCAGTATCGAGTATATCGCCAAGTGAATCAAAGAAAAAAGAATTTAAAAAAGTTCGATAACATTGTAATTATTTGCTTCCGTGTCCAATCAGCCACTTTGATCCCACCGCTCACCATAAACAATAAACCATAAAGATGGCGGACTAAATAAACATGACCCTTAATTACCACTTACGATTTATATCGCCAATTAATATAATTAACCTTTACAACCTAAATTGCACCTTAATTTGAATATTTATAGAATCGAAATTCATTCGCCAATTTCCACCCTATCCCTATAACGATTTAATGTCTCTTGCAAACAACAATAAGCTCTATATGGTAGACTTAGAACACAAGATCTGTTGACGAGTTCCAACTGTCACAGGTAAAACTGCTCATGATACAGATCTTGAGTTCCTAATTCAAATTTGCGAATATTAAATAAAATGATCTTTTTGGAAGCTTATTTAATTAATCGATAAGGCCAAGGAAACTATTTCTAAACAGCAAATAATAAAAAATATTTCTTTTCGCTGTTTTCATCACATATAATTTTACCAATCGTTTTAACAATATTTCCAATCTTTATAGTCATCATCAGCTCATTAAACGTCCCCACCGAGGGGCACGAGCCTACCCGTATAGGGTGATTAGGCCTTAGTCGTCCACGCGGGCCCAGTGCGGATTGGACGACTTCACACACAACCTTTGAATCTCTTCGCAGGCGTGTGTGAAGGTTGAAGGTTGACGATGTTTCACCGTGAGAGCGTCGGATAACGTACATAATAATTCGTAAAATCTTTATAGTACTGGTGATAAGTTATTCAAATACCAAAATAATGATAAAGTCAAGTTCCTCTCTAAAGTCTGTTTTAAGTGGCAAAACTTATTTTTAAAATTGACCTTGCGAAAAATATATTATAGAGTCCAGCGAACACTTATATAGTTATTTCAGACTAATCACAATTTTTTTTCGAATTTCGACATTTTGAATAAAGAGACGCCATTAATTTCAACATGTAACATTTATAATTATGAGTACTGTTATAATAACAGAAGATATAACATGAAATAAATACAAACTCCCCAAAAACGGTCCTTCGAGCCGTCCCGAATGACGTATAGGAATTTTAATAAGCAAATATTTTAACCCCGTATAAGTTGAATGGCTACCAAGTAGCGATGTAGAGGTCGGGCCAAGATAAAGATCTTGTAATAGCTTGTGTAATGTCTTAATTAAAAGTTTGTGGGTGGTCTGACGTCATACATACAAATACTAAAGCCTTAGCTTGTAGAAATCTTTTAAATCAAGGTAATGTACTTTAAGACGTAAGCTATGAAGTTAGCTGGTTAGTTTTGTACGTGGCTACAGACGTCTTTTTTAGAACAGTAGTCGAAAACAGAGATAATTATAGTTGCTGTCATGTATCTTATTTATTTACATGTTGGCAACACTGATATCTTTGGGTAACTGGTATAATAAAACATACTTCAATGGCACCTTTGGCTAGGCTTTGAGCAAGTAATCACTCACTTATCTTTAAAATATGACGACTTTGGTGTATAGCCGAGCTTATTAGCTTTGTTATGAGCATAAAGTATTTAATAAAAACAGATTTCGTGTTAATTTTAGAAAAATATGTTGTTGCGTTGTTTAAAAAAAAAGAACAAAACGTAGCAAAGTCACAATAAAAAAAAGAAATGTCATCGCTAAACATTTTTGGCGCGAACTTCAACTGTCTAAACTATTTAGAATAATTTACGTGTTTTGTTTTTGTGTTTCTTTTGTACGATTATTTGTGTCTAATTGTTGTTTTTTCTTTTGTTATAGGACGAAGTAAGTACGGGAGCCGCTCACGGGATTCACGTGAGGATATTCCAATTATTTTTTTTTGTTTTGTTTTTTGTTTGCATGCATTGGAGGGAAATACTAAATATTAAGGAATACATATTTATGGTAGGCCTAAAACAAATAGACCGAACCAGTGGTAGCTTTATACCTTAATAATATGAAAACTTTTTGATATCGAATTTTGATTGATTAAATAAATTAATGTTGACCCAGGAACGTATAAAAATACGGACGGAGTCTCACTGACAGCAACAGTGTGTCAAAATTCGGCCAGTTGATGTATGGAAAATTAAGTAATTTGGCTTGCATCTGTCAATAGAGCTGAGAAATAAACTGAGAAGAAATTGGCTTGCGTAGTGGAATGATGCAAAACACAAAGTAATTAAAAGGAATTAAAACGAAAATTACTTTTCGTAATTAAATTAACAGCAAAGGTAATTTGATAACACATTTCTAGTTTAAAACATTGAAATGTATTAATCAAAAATATCACTAAAATATTTGTCACAATGACTTAGAGGCTGTCATTTCGGGGACACATTTTATATATTAGTGACACTCTGCCCTAATTATACCAAGTTTTATCAATCATACCAAAAAATTTAAAATATGTATGGGTATACACATTTCAGTAAAGTAAAAAATATATAACTTTCGTAATAAAACTTCGAACCTGAATGGGACATGATTTGCTAATAAAACTTAGCATGAAGTGCTATGCAGGGTCTGTGTCTAGCCAAACAGCATGGCTATGGTAAGATTAGATATAAATCCCCCACTCAAATAAAAGCTCCAAAAAGTACCGCCATTTACCACCTTTTCGCTTTCACAAGATTATTCAAAATTGGAACACAATCACCGAGTGACCGTTAAATTGTCACCAGGCGGCCATCTTAGAAATTATCTTTTCACTCTTTCAATATGAATATTAAATGGAAAAAAAGCTTGAAAAAACAGCAAAGTTATCTCGAAAACTCACAAGGCGTGCCTAAACACCGTAAAACGTCAAATTAACCAACTAATTGACTCTATACAGGGCCCACACAAAAAATGTCTCCTAACTTTCTTTGGGATTGGGCTAAAAAATTGTGGGGTCGTTAACCCACTATCCATCATGACGCAGTTAGTGTTATATCCATGCGTAGATGGTCACTTGTTTTGTCATTTAGGATTTGCCTACTTGTATTTTTTAAATGTAAGAGATTGTGACAAGGACATTTATACATAACTACTGATATTCACACAGTGCCATCTAGCCCCAAGTTATTTATTTATTTATTTAAGTGTGAAGCCTATATTATGGGTACTCGACAACAGATAAACATACATATATACATTGTTTTCTGTTTTTGTGTAGAAAACACTCAGACCATTACAAACAGACATGCATACAAACGTTTGTACTGCCCGGGGGTCTAACCCGGACCCATGGTGTAGCAGCCGACGTCTCGATCATTGCAACACATGGGTCGTCGGAATATTACGTTTGAACTATAATATTTTTTTGGGCTAGTTAGCAAACGAGCAGACGGCTCCTTTGATGGTAAATGTCTCCACAACCCATCTAAACTTGCAAATCCAGAGAGTATAGAATGCGAATAATTTTTATTTTAAAATACACTCTCCGTCTGATTGGCTACCGTAAAATATTATGTCGAGTTTCCTCATGCGTCGGAAGGCGCGTTGAGACCGTCCCGGCTACTATGTTATGATGGTAGAGTCATTAACACCAACTAATCCTCATGTTGTAAAGACCCGATTTCCCTGTAGCTATGCTGTCTCAGAAGCCGTGTGCCATTCAGTGAGATGTTATATGCTGACAATGCTTCATCATAGTAAATATTATACTCGTACCTACCCCTAGGAACGATCAATAAAAAAGATAGGTATTATTTTCTATCAAAACTGCCTTCTGCCCTTTACCCAAACAGCGAATAGCTAGAAGCTAGGTCTCATAAACCTAGTAATTTTACTAGCTTCAATGCCAACTTTCCGAATCACGAGTTTTCCACATTATATATTGATTCTTCGCTGCTACTGGTCGCAGTGTTATGTTATGATACTTAATGCCTTGATAAATGTACTAAGTATCCAACATAAAATATTTGTATAAATTTTAACCCATATTAATAAGATAAGCGCGTTCAAACAAACAAACTCTTCTGCTTTATACTTTCTACTGATAATAATATGAATGAATACGATGTACAGTTTGTTACTCATCATCATCATTATCAGCTCATTAAACGTCCCCACCAAGGAGCACGAGCCTATCCGTGTAGGGTGATTAAGCCTTAGTCGTCCATGCGGGCCCAGTGCGGATTGGACGACTTCACACACAACCTTCGCATCTCTTCGCAGGCGTGCATGAAGGTTTCCTCACGATGTTTTCCTTCACCGTAAGAGCGTCGGGTAACGTACATATATTTTCGAAAATTCGAAAACACATTGGTACGTGTCGGGATTTGAACACACTTCACGCGAAAACTACTTAAGCTGTCATCATAAAAACTTTGTACATTTAAGCATCATCACGAGAACTTCGTGGGCGAAATTGCGGCGCTGTGCTATTTATAAAATAAGGGCAATCCCTAAAACGACTTTGTAAACGATCTTTTTAAGGTAACCCTTCTGTATTTCTATCGTCTACCCGAAAAGCCTTGGCATTCAGCCGACCAAGCGTTATATTAATGTGAAGGAATACGTTAATAAGTAGGTTATTTGATATGTTTTTGTTATAAATTGGAGGATGAATGCTCTTGACGAGAATCTATCGCATTTATAAATGAAACAGAAATCGAAATAAAAGAGTATTATATTTTGATATAGCTTGGCTCGGTTGATTATAGCACAAGTCAAGTAATTATCGCAATGGTCGATCGTCGGAACCAAAAAATATAGCGGTGCTTGCTAAGTACCTCGACATAAAGCTGAGTGGGCACCTTTCAGTGCCCTGACTGTAATTGAGACTAAGATGTATAGCTTTGTATGTGTTTGGCACTGAATAAATGATTTTATTATTAATGAAAGAAATTACTCTCTAAATTATCTCGAGTTCCTTCGAGCTTCGGAGGGCACGTTAAGCCGTTAGTGCCCGCTACTATGAATCTAGGATATTCGTAAACACACTAATCCGCATTGGACCCGCGTAGTGGGCTATGACCCAAATTCTCCATAATAGAGGACCGCTATCATGAAATACACAAAATATCCACTGACACACAGCGCCAACTAGTGTCAAACTTAGCATGTAATATGGATACTAAAAAACTGATGAACATATTTATATAGGTCCTATTTTGCAAATAAATACATATTATTAGTACAAAGAAAAAACTGTTCATGCACCCAAATGTATGAACTGCCCGGGGTCGAACCCGGAACCTTTGGTGTACAAGCCGATGTCACTACCATTACATCATAAGGGTCGTCGATATATGATAATATCGAAATGATAATGATAATGGAGAGTGTATTGTGTGAGTTAGTGTGTGTGAGTGTTTGAAATGATATTTCTCGACATATTATTTTGGAAAATAATTTTATTATGAATTATGATGATATTTATGATTTATGATACACCACAATCAAATTAAACTGACATTAAAATTAATATTAAATTGACACTTAACAAATTTTATAATGCCCTCCTTTCTCTTAAGTTGCTGTCCCCGACAGGGTCCATAATATACCTATATAAATTAAATTGTCTCCACATTTATCTACTACTGCTACATAACCATTGTGAATAGCAATAAATAAATAAAATAAATAGATATCCAGTGACATTCACACAGCGCAATCTAGCCCAGAGTTAAGGTAAAGCCTATATTATGGGTACTAAACAAAGAATAAACATACTTATATACTTTTTTTTGTAAATACATACATATTATACATAAAAAACATCCAGACCATTACAAACAGACATGTTCATGCACACAAATGTTTGTACTGCCAGAAATCGATTAATTTGAAAATGTTCACCGTTTAATCATACCCAGTCCTGCCCATGAAGACAACATTGAAGCCTCACCCGTCAGGCAGTCGGTGAAATATTTTGACCAATTTTATAAGTTGACACTGTGGCGTTTGGTATTAAACGCATAAATGAATTGGTTAAGATATTGCATCGTCCGCTTGCCTGGGATTATCGACGTGGGACGCCATTAACTGATTTGCAATGCTTTTAATGCATATATTTGTAAAATATGTTTTGCTATTCATGTGTTTGTTATAAAAATCGTTGTTTTGATTGCACTGTGTTTTGCTTTTTATGTGTATGTTTGTAAAAAACAATTTGTCTTTGCTTTTTATGTGTTTGTTTGTAAAAAATACTTGTATGTAGAGCGTCGGTGGCTCAATGGTGTGGACTGTCGCCCTCCTACCGAGGGCTGAGGTTCAAATCCCACCACGTACCAATGTGTTTTCGAATTTTCGAAATTATATGTACGTTATCCGACGCTCTTACGGTGAAGGAAAACATCGTGAGGAAACCTTCATGCACGCCTGCGAAGAGATTCAAAGGTTGTGTGTGAAGTCGTCCAATCCGCACTGGTCCCGCGTGGACGACTAAGGTCTAATCACCCTATACGTGCAGGCTCGTGCCCCTCGGTCGGGACGTGTAATGAGCTGATGATAAATTGTATGTTTGATTGCACTGTGTTTTGCTTTTTATGGGTATGTTTGTATAAATTAAGTATGTGTATTGCTTTTAATGTGTTTGTTTGTAAAAACTTTTGCTTTTAATGTAGATGTTTGTAAAATAATGAGTTTGAGTTTGGCTAATGTGTTTACAATATTTGGTTTATACTGTGTTTAGTTTTTGTCTTAATTTTTAAAAGGTTTGTTCGCACTGTGATTTCTTTCAATGCGATTGTTTACACAGTTTTTTTTCTATAATATGTTTGTATGCAATAATTACATTTACACTTGTCTTTATGTATTTAATTTGGACATTCACAAATCCATGAAAAGGTGCAATTTTGTTTGGCCTATAATGTTTGATTGAATTTAATTAGTTTGTTAGTGTGTTTTGCTTTAAATATGTTTGTTTGATTGTTTTGCTCATATTGTGTTTTTGTAATGTATGTATGTTTTATACTACATAACTTATGACATTTTTAGTTAGCAACAACATTGTATAGCCAATTTGAAATAACTAGTGTGCCATAGGCAAGTCACTATATCATTTCTGTTACGTGGACGCTGCTCTAAAATATTAGTGCCCTTAGCTTTTATATTATGTAATATTTACAAAAAAACTAGTACGTGTTCCCATTGTTTCCTTCTTTACTGATGGTAATATAAATAGTTATTTAGAAATCTAGTTAGATCTCCCATCAATTTGCTATGGCCATGCAGGGCGTCACATGTATACCTATTGGAAACCTGTATGTACTGTGTGTACATCCTATCTAAGTAATGTGACATGCAATAAAAATTGAATTTGTTTAAAACCCACACTACAAGTTCCTCGTTAAAATTGGAACTACATGGTGCTGTGTGAATGTCAGTAGATATTTATCTATTTATTCATACTCATAGATCTGACAACTATGCTAGTACACCAAGGGTTTTGGGTTCGATCCCGTGCAGTACAAACATTTGTGTACATGAACATGTATGTTTGTAACGGTCAGGGTGTTTCAATGTACAGAGTGTTTGGCGCATGGATCGATAGGATATTATAGGGGGTTAGGGGGTTTTATGCTACTTATCCCCAGTAGACGTAATATCTTAAGTTTCACGGTAGTTGAGATATAAGTTTTTTAATTATTTTCTTCGTTCAGCAGTGGACATAATTGGGCTGTAATGATGATGATGATTATTTTCTTTAAATACCCAAATTCATGCGTTCAAATCGTTTTAACTTTATATTTTATATTGAAATTCCGCAAAGTGGCTTATACTTGTATTCTGTAATATATTCTTCATCATCATCAGACGTCATTAAACGTCCCCACCGAGGGGCACGAGCCTACCCGTATAGGGTGATTAGGCCTTAGTCGTCCACGCGGGCCCAGTGCGGATTGGACGACTTCACACACAAACCTTCGAATCTCTTTGCAGGCGTGCATGAAGGTTTCCTCACGATGTTTTCCTTCACCGTAAGAGCGTCGGGTAACGTACATATATTTTCGAAAATTCGAAATACATTGGTACGTGTCGGGATTTGAACCTCAGCCCTCCCTCCCAGTAGGAAGGTGACAGTCCACACAGTGGTGTGGACTGTCACCTTCCTACTGAGCCACTGAGCCACCGACGCTCTTATTATTGGAAATAAATGTATTCTTATTAGAAATAAATGTTTTCTAGATAAAATTCACATCAGAGAAAAAAATGAAGACCTTACAAACTCTGGAATTTGTGTAAAATTTACAAATGGCAACTTAAATGCAACAGAAAATACAGCCGTTTTGAATTTAGCAATCCTGTTGGTCCATACGCCAAACACCCTGTATAATATGTTTTTATTTACAAAAAGTATGTTACTATGTTTATCAGCGTTTTAGTGCCCATACTCCAAGCTCCTCCCTAAAATTGGGGCAAGATGGCGCTGTGTGAATGTCAGTGGATATTTATTTATTTATTGCATTAATTCTTCGACTGAAATATCAGGTAGTAGAGACAGTACTATTGCAAATAAGATATTATCTTTAAACATTGTTTACAACGCAGCGTTAACAAACAATGAGTTCATAGTTACGAACATTAGCATTTAAAAGCTCGTTTAAAAGGCACTCATAGGGTTGTCAATCGTATATTTAATTTTAAGAGAGAGAATAAATAAATATTCACAGACATTTACACAGCGCCATCTAGCCCCAAGTTAAGCGTGAAGCCTGTTTATGGGTACTAAACAGCGGATAAACATACTTATATATGTTTTTGTAAATACATACATATTATACTTAGAATACCCAGACCATTACAAACAGACATGTTCATGCACACAAATGTTTGTACTGCCCGGGGATCGAACCCTTGGTGTTGCAGCCGACCTCTAAACCGCAACACCAAATAGGTCGTCGAAATGTTGTTTATTTAGCAGACAATGACTCCTGTAGGTATATATAGATATCTGCTTACTTTAAACGTTTCTAAAACATCATAGACAATAGTCAGAGTGACGCCGACAGGCCCAGGCGGACGACCGGCTGACGCCGCTCTTGCGCCGCTACGTCATCTTCTGCGTCAGTTTGGCTAGTCAGTTTGGCGTCAGTGACGCGCGGCCGGCTGGCGCCGAACTGACGCGCTCTTTCATGCGCGCGTCTCACCAGTTTGATTTCTGGCGTGCGCGTCAGTGATTTTTTTGGCCTGTCAAGGTTTGGTACGTCCTCGTCACGTGCGCGCGGCTCAGCCGGCTTGAACCCCCGCCGCCCGACTGCACGGCCGCCGTTCATGCGCTCCGTACACAGTTTGGCATCGACCCCGAGGCCCGGGTCAGTTTTATTATTTAATTCTTTATAGTGAGCCGCTGCGTCAGTTTTGATGTTATTAAAGACCATTTTAATTTGTTCTTGATATAAGTAATTATAGTCACTTTACTTTTAAGATGCCTGGCTCTTCAAGTGACGCGCGGCGCCGGTGGCGCCAACTGACGCGCTCCTCATGCGCGCGTCAGTTTGGCCGTCAGTCGGCTGTCAGTTTGGCGTCAGTTGGCGTCAGTTTTAAGCATCGCTTATTTACTTTTTATTTTGTTTAATGCTCATCTTGTTCTAAATATACAGTTGTATAGTATAGTTTTGCCATAACTACTTTGCGAAATTTTGTTTTAAACTTGTTAGAGACCTAATTGTCTTGACGGATTCTTTTTTAAGCTCCTTATTAGTTGGTTCACGGAGCAGATATCTTTAATTAGTATAGCAGATATAATATTGAAGCTAGATTATAAGGACTAATTGTTCCTTACCTTTTATTTCCCCCTTATTTCCATCTAACTCCTTCCTTGTTCTTCCCTTGTTTTCGTCCGGGATAGTACCTCTCTATACTACTCCAGACACTACATTTTCCCAACTACTATCCTCCGTCTCTTTCTAACCAAAAAATCCGTGGAACGTCACTCGAAGCACCACGGGAGCAGGCTACCATCTATCCTTTCCCCTTCGTTAATCAGTTTAAACTTTGTTGGAACCCCAAAATGTCAAATTGTTGAAAATAAATTATAAAAAAAAAAAAAAAAAAAAAAAAAAAAAAAAAAAAAAAACTAACCTACCTAACTAAACCTAACCTAACCTAACCTAACCTAACCTAACCTAAACCTAACCTAAACCTAAACCTAATACCCTAACCTAACCAAACCCTAACCTTAACCTAAACCTAACCTAAAACCTAACCTAACTAACCTAACCTAAGCCTAACCAAAACCTATTTATTAATAGATGCCTTTTAAAATACTCTAAGTTTGACTGTGTTCTGTCGCTAACGTGCTAATCTTCTAAGTTCCTAACCTAACTCTATATCTGTA